>PISX010008815.1:0-15672 GCA_004024625.1 Mellivora capensis | reverse complement strand
TTACGAACAGAAATTCCTATTCTATGGCAGAACAAAGGTCTGACTCTAACACCGAAAGAGACAGGATGCCCCCATGCATTTCGAATTCTTGATCTCTGCTCTCTGTAATTTCCAGATTTTGTGTTTTCTTGCTTTTATCAGTGTGGATACCAATAAGCAACCTCCTTCCTCCCTCCCTCACATTTTTCTGCCTTTGTCTTCTGAGGTCTGGAATACCAGACAACCAATTTTAGGAAAATAAGGTACGAAACGAAATAGGTCAGGATCGGATCCTCACCCTTAGGGTGTTAGGTAGGAGTCCATCCTGAAAGTAAGTTGTAGAAACTTGGTGCCTGGACTTAGGAACTTACATTTTATTTCCTCAAAAGCACATTTTGTACCTACAGTGCTCCGTTGACTGCTAGATACCTGGATTCAGCATGCAGAGGTTATTAGATCTGTCAGTGAAGTATGTAAAGGTATGTTAAAACTTTATTTGACCTCTGAGATGCACAACCAACTCATTTTCATCAAGAGAATAACTTGAAGCCTTTTGGGAATGGCGATATTCTATAACAAAAAGGTTATTTTTGAAATTTCAAAAAACAGTTATTTGCACTTTTGTTTTTCCCTTTCAAGTTCTTTGGGTTCTATGTGAAGAGATTACTTTTCCTGTAGGTTAGAGATATTTGAAGAAATAAAACAAAAATGCATTTTGTGTACATTAAACTTTGTGAATATGTACCTCTTGTCTCTTGAAAGCAATTAGAAGTAGGCCTGGAGACAGAACCTAAGGGTAGACCTCATTGCGCAAATGGAAGGTATCAGAAATTCTGGAAAACTGGGACTTCCAAGCAGCAAAATAATTTGACAGTATACAATGATAAAGCCAACGCACTCGTTATTCACAGACTAAAAGAATTTCAGTCACTAATTTTTAACCATGAGATCCTCCACACTCCAATGAATCTTTTGGGGAAAAAATGCTTAGACAATGGATAGCTACACTCTAACATTTCTAGAGGAGCCACAGGAAAGCCTCTGATATTTGGTTTCCCTGAATACCAAGAGAAGTCTTTTCATTGCTCTTCTAAAGGAGAAATTTCTGGAAAGTCAAATATATAAACAAGCGCAGCCCACTCCATTGTTCTTTGCCCTCCTTCCAGAACAAAGAGCTGAATAGCTCCCAACTATATTCTGCTGGGCCCTCCTGTCTTCAACTTGCGGTCCCCAGAGCCAGGAGAGGTGCTGGGCAGCCTGGCTAGAACTTTCTTCTGACCTCACTGTGCCTGGCGAAAAGGACCTGAATGGAAGTCATTGGATATGAACCAAGTTGTGTTTTCCAAGAACGTGTAACACTGAGCCATCAGAAGCTTCTTATTACTATTATTTTTAACACACTGTGCTTCTGTCTGCTCTCCTCTTCTAATATCTGGAAGGCAAAGACATAAACTTCCATCCCAGGCCCCCAGTGGAAAACTCACAAAAAGCTCTCTTACTCTCTGTCAGGTCATATAGGAGTAAGTCTCTGCCACCAGTCCTCAGAGACAGGGACTAGTGAGTAGAAGAGGAAGAGGGTGTAGAGCCTTGGTTTGGGCTCCCAGAAGCCCCAGGAGTTTGGGTGTGGTTAGTACTGAAGAGGGCAGGGAAAGTCACCCCAGGAGTTTGGGATAAAGTTGTCCTCCAAGAATAAAATCAGGGAGATTCAAAACATAATGGATGAGATTAGTTATCTGTAGAAATGATGCACCCTGAGGAGTCGCCAAAAAGATTATGTGGAGAAATTTAGAAACACCCCGAGGAATTTGACAATAGCAGAAGCTTGATTGTATCCATATATTTCCAGCAACAATCTAATCAAAGTAAATGGATGAAGCTGTAACACAATCAAGCGGTAACCTAATCAGTTATAGTGAATAGATTAAGTACTCTAATCACAATCAATTGTATTGCAACCTACCTGAAGGAAAGGCGGCTGGGAGGAAATGGGGAGCGCAGGACCCGGGAACTTGTCTGGGCCACCAGCTCCCTCCAGTGTGAGAAGAGCAGCGAACAGGTAGGACCCAAGGCTGTTTCCATGGTAATTTGGATTCTGAAGGCTTAGTCACAGGTCCGTTTGCCTACAAGGAGAGAGTGCACTTGCCAGCAAAGCAGCAATCCTTATCGGTTTTGAGGCCAAAGGACTGCATTTTTAGAATTACAGTAATCGTCAAAGAACAGTCAGTAAAATTAATAAAGTAATTGGATACTGTTCGCTCCCCCACCATTTATGAAACGGCTGCCGTACTCAAGCCACTGGCCCAGGAGCTGGGGGTCAGTGTCGAACCAGAACACCCTTGCCCGCATTGGAACATTCATTGTAAGAAGGAGGACTGATATCAAACAACTAGTTAGATGAGCAATTATTGTGTTATAATTGTGACTATTTCTAAGAAGAAAACATACAGAATTTACTTGAATGGGAGCACATTACAGAGACCCCTGAGGTGATCGGAGGTTTGGGGATGGCTTTCATGAGGATCCCTTTGGTGGATTTAGGCACATCTTATAAAGGGGAAAGAGATGAAAAAGACAAGAATAAATACACGTTGAGGAATAGGATTAAACTAACCCTGTGAATAAAGCAGGTGACAATAAGTAGCTCAGAAATGATCTGTGACAAAACAATTATCCACACAGAGACTGGAAAGACTACTGCTAATATTCTCTTGAGAGGGGCACCAGGGGAGGCTTACCTAGTAATCCACATTCCAGAGATGATCTACTATTTAGAAATGAACTACCTCGATATTTTTGGACCTGGTAGGAGCCGGGGAGATTTTACACCACTGGAGTTGACCATGGATCAACATTATCTATGTTTGCTCCGGAAACAAAATGAGAGTGCTTGCTGGAAACGTGCTATGATTGCAGCCCCACATTGCAAAGCACCAGACGATCGGCTACGGCCGTTAGACCGATTTGGGGATGCAAGACCATAAGGCATAAAGGTAGAATGATTGCAAAGCGATGGGCAAATAGAGCTCTCCCCTGTAATTTCCTATCCGAGGCAGAGAAGGGCTATTGAAAAGTTTTAGATCAACCATGCACATGCTCTAAGTGGATCTCAAGGGCACTCAGGCAGAAGCTGCATTACCCAGGAACGTGTTAGGCGTGGAGTGCCAGGACATAAAATATGGAGTGCTAAAACGCCACTCTGTGTAAGATAGAAGGGAAGTGCAGGCATATGCTAGCTCCCCAGTCACAGATCAGAACGGAAAGGAGGCAGGAGCTGATGAAGCAGCAAATAGGCAAATCGAAACACTGTATCTCCTTGCAAAAATACAGGTAACATTTTGGAAAGAAGCTCCAAGGACTGTAAAGAAAATGCATTTACTGACTGTGGCGAAAATTATAAGGCAGTCAGCACTGGATTCTTTATGTATTCCTTAAGCTTTGATTGAGAAATCTTTTGTTTAGGGTGTTAGACTTAATGTTAGGGAGGGTTTTTACCAACTTTTGCCTTTTGGAAATTTACTCGAGTTCAACATACACAAGATTTGGTGACAAAGCAATTCAACCCAAAGAAAGTCTGCAGGAAAAAAATTTAAAAATGAGAAGGAAAGGGGTAGGGGAGAGGGAGGGAAAGAACTTCTAAGGCACTGTGTACAAACAGAACAGTTAAGCTATTTTCCCTGGGTCTCTTAGCTTCTGAAAACTTCCGTGAATGTTTGTTTTCTCCTTCATTCCCATCTCCTGTGAATTGTTCCATCGACATTCAAGAGAGGATGTTTCACACTCTGAGATGAGTGCTATTTGTTTTGTTTTCATCTAAAAGTCTATTGGGGAGTTTTAATCAAGGAGTCTTCATGAGAGTTAAAATGTATAAAAGGAAGAGTGTCTCATTTTCAACAAACCTGTAACTGAACCAACCACTGACCCAAAGAGAGAAGACAGAGAGAAAAGCAGGTCCAAAGTGACGGCCAGGAAACACAGCAGAGAGCAAGGACCAGAGGGCTCGCAAAAGACACTAGAAGCAGGAAAAACGATGGAAGGGCATCAGCAAAGAGACTGGTGTAATTACGTTACTTAATTATGCAAATAATTGACATTGAAACCCATTCAGAGCCACAGTGCTTTAGACTTGGAAAGGGATGTCAGAATTCTTCCAGCATCACCTCCTTGTTTTATGTCTGAAGACTCCGAGGTCTCTCGGCAGGCTGCACAGTATTCAGCAGCGATTATTTTTATTTGGTTGTGCAGGACCGGCACTAGAAACCAGGTCACCCGACCATCCGTGGCTCTTTCCTCAACCTCACATTCCCATTCCATTCCAAAACGAGTCATTATTACAGCACGTTTTAAAAAAGAAGCATTAGGGCACCTGGGTGGCTCAGTGGGTTAAAGCCGCTGCCTTCGGCTCAGGTCATGATCCCAGGGTCCTGGGATCGAGCCCCGCATCGGGCTCTCTGCTCAGCGGGAAGCCTGCTTCCTCCTCTCTCTCTGCCTGCCTCTCTGCCTACTTGTGATCTCTGTCAAATAAATAAATAAAATCTTAAAAAAAAAAAAAGAAGCATTACAAGCTGTTTTTAGTATAGTAGATTCAAACGTTTTCTGAAACAAACGTAAAAATACTGCATTCCAGAAGCGAGCTTCACAGACTGGAGCTTGCACAAGCGTTCCCTGAGGGCTTCCTAGGGAAACATCTCTGGCCCTAATCCTGGAAAGTCTCTCAAACTTTGGGGTGATGCTGATGTGACGGGCCCACATTTTTATTACTTCACTGGTCCAGCTCCTGGAAATGGCTAGTATTTATAGTAGACCGACTCCAGGAAGTTTGCATGAGAGTAACCAACAATCTGCAACGAATCAACGACATGAAAATAATGACCACAGCCCAAGTTGGCTGATTTGGGCTCTAGTTATCTTCCATAGGTCTAATACAGCCTCTCTCCGAGCCAAACACCTCATACACGAACAACTTCTGTGTCTACGGGCTCCTCCTAATCTCTACCTGTTTGTGGCAGGCCAACTCCTCCTCACTTCCAGTGTTTCCTCCTACAGGAAGCCTTCCTGGTGTCCCTCAGGTTGTCATGGGAGCTCTTTGTCCTCTCTGTTTCCGTATGACAGATCTTGTCGTATCGGATCTAACTGCAATTGTTGCTTTGAATGTTTACTTCCCCCAAGACTTGAAACAACTTGGTCCCAGAAACAGCTCCTTAAATATTTGTTAAAATATTACAAAAATGAAGATAACCAGAGAAAACAAATATAAAATACATACAATACAACTAATTCTCTGTGAGTGAAATTCATGGTTTTAAATTTTGCTTATTACCCTCTATCTATTTTTCTATCTTATCCTTGGTAGACCTATA
The DNA here is from genome assembly GCA_004024625.1 of Mellivora capensis. NCBI lineage: Eukaryota > Metazoa > Chordata > Mammalia > Carnivora > Mustelidae > Mellivora > Mellivora capensis. The sequence goes on along the minus strand of PISX010008815.1, from coordinate 10,336 downwards.
AATAAAATGAAAACTAACTTCTGTCAAGAAACAATAATAAATGTACTAGACATGATTTGACATGATACAAATCTTCAATGCAAATATTCAGAAAGTGCCACCCAAAAGTTTAGCACCATCAATGGTGATTCATTGTGTCCCAAACCATTTCCTTTAGAGGTTTAATTCCTAGGATTTTACGATGGGAAGGAGCCTTTGGTGGAACCTAAGGTCCTTTCCATCCACATCTGCCCTTGATGGAGGTCAGTCACTGAATTTATTTGATGACATCTGGAAGGGACCTAAACATCTCACACCGTACCCAGTTAAGTTTTAAGAACTCTAATTTTGAAATTTTTATCCAATTAAACCTATAATCTCATGTCTCTTAGTTCTGTTTTTCTGGACTCGTGTGAAAAAACACAATTCTTTTTTTGTCATATCAGTCCCTCAGATTTCTAAAGATAGCTATCACATTCTGGTCAGCACGTTTTCTTTAGTTAAAAAAAAAGACAAAAAAGGATACTAATTTAAGAAAGAAATGCTTATCAAGTACATTTATTAATCAAATGCATCTACATATTTACTGTAAAGATATCAATATTGAGGTATACATCTGAAAATAATCTCATCCAGAAGGGATATATGGAGTATGCAAAGCAAATGTGATCCAAAAATGTAAACAAATATGAATGATACATATTACAGGAATTTTACTAATGGATTTCCCTATCCCCCTATTTCATAAGCACTTTCTGGTCACTGGTGATATCCTTATTTCTGTATTTTTCACTTATGGAACTTTATTCCTGTGAACATAAGGAGTATTAGCAAAAGAAAATGTAAAATGGCTGTATGCCATCGAATGTTAGAATCCCATCCCTAATTTCGTTTCATGGTGTTACTCCCACCAGTTCGGGACAGAGCTGATAAACCTCCCTTCCCCTTGAAGTCTCCATGTCTGATAAAAAATGGAATACTTGAGTTTATGCAGCTGTTCATGAGCTAATTATCTGCAATCATTTCTGATTACTTAATAGGCCATGGTAGGATGTGTGTTTGCTGCTATGTTGAGTTTAGACATTAGGCTTTAATGCGCTGATATGGTTAATTGTTGTGCTCACTGCTGCCTGCTAATAGACCATTCCTGAAAATGAGACCATATCTCAATGGAATTTGCTTGTTTATTTTAAATAAGTAATAACTACAAACTCAGATCCTAGATCCAGTGTTTACCATTTTAAGAATGCACTTTTTAATGCTGTATCATTTCTAATGCATTTAAATTATTCAAGTTTGGAGAACACACGTTATTAAACTAATGAGTCAATAACCAACTCAAATACTTAGATTTCACATTCTTCCTGCTCTGTTCGGCTTCCTAAAGTGTTTTCTGCCATTGATAGCAAAATAAATCCTCTTTAAATGCGGCCAAACAAGCTGAATGTAATAATACAATAATGAGAAAAATATATGCATATTAAAAGCAGACAAGTATTTATTAACATGTGAGCCAAGATGCCGATGCGCGCGGCCGGTCGGAGCCACGTGGAGGCGTTAACGCATGAGGTGGACGAGGAATTGTAATGATCCTGCTCATTTGCTCGGCAGTTTTGCGTTTTATGATAGCGTTTAGTCCAAAATGCTAGTGTGTAGTTTTAAAAATTTAGCAGGTTGTTCTTTTGTCGACTCTCTCCATATCTTTGTGTTTCTGATTGCCAGCAGCGGAGGCGAAGTGTCCATACAGATCCTTTGGGCATCTCTTTCCCTTGCTGTTCACAAGCTCTATTTTTTCCTTCTATCAGCAGGGTTTCATTTCTTCATCACCTTTAAACTTCCTGTCTTTTCCCTCTCTTGCTACTCTTTGATTAGAGGAGCCAGTAGGATCCAGACAGTACATAGAAAGTGTTCCAACCCCCAAACTCTCGGCTTCCCTTCTGCAACTTCCAATAACGGGGTCCGTCTGTCCTCTGCCTGTCCCAGGCCTTGTTAGCGTGGATGGACCCCTTTATTTTTTTATTTTTTTTTTAAGATTTTATTTATTTGACAGAGATCACAAGTAGGCAGAGAGGCAGGCGGAGAGGAGGAAGCAGGCTCTATGCTGAGCAGAGAGCCGATGTGGGGCTCGATCCCAGGACCCTGGGATCATGACCTGAGCCGAAGGCAGAGGCTTTAACCCACTGAGCCACCCAGGCGCCCTGATGGACCCCTTTTAAAGCAGACTTCAAAGAAGGGGACCCTGTGGATTGTTTGGGTCCATCGCTCTGGGTGACACAGTACAATCCTATAACCTGCTTTCCCAGAAACACTGTACACGTCGTGCTTCCATGAAATTAAAGCCGCGTCTCTCTCTCTTTTCAAGATTTTATTTTTTTCTTAGAGAGAGAGAATGAACGGGGAAGGAGCAGAGGGAGAGGAAGAAGCAGACTCCATGCTGATCAGGGAGCCCAATTCGGGGCTCGATCCCAGGACCCTGAGATCATGACCTGAGCCAAAGGCAGACATTTAACTGACTGAGCCACCCAGGCGCCCCCAAAGGCATGTCTCTTCTCCTGTCAAAGAAACAAGGAGAGACTAGAACTAGAATTGTGTAGTGAGGGGCGCCTGGGTGGCTCCGTGGGTTAAAGCCTCTGCCTTCGCCTCGGGTCATGATACCAGGGTCCTGGGATCAAGCCCCGCATCGGGCTCTCTGCTAGGCAGAGAGCCTGCTTCCTCCTCTCTCTCTCTGCCTGCCTCTCTGCCTGCTTGTGATCTCTGCCTGTCAAATGAATAAATAAAATCTTAAAAAAAAAAAAAAAGGAATTGTATAGTGATTTATATTCCTTATTGGACTTATAGGATTTCCATTTAGAATGTAATATGTACCTGGATTACTCTGAAACTTTGGCTTTCCATCATGAATTAAGGTTCTTGGTGGTTCTTTCATGTTTTCTATTTTTTTTTTAAATTTATTTGACAGAGAGAGAGGGATCACAAGTAGGCAGAGAGGCAGGCAGAGAGAGAGAGGAGGAAGCAGGCTCCCTGCTGAGCAGACAGCCAGATTCGGAGCTTGATCCCAGGACTCTGGGATCATGACCTGAGCCGAAGGCAGAGGCTTAACCCACCGAGCCACCCAGTTGCCCCTCATGTTTTCTATTTCTAAATTTTTGAGGTATCCGTGGAAACATAATCACCCAGCATCTACTTCCTCATACCTTCCTTTTTCAAAGTTCTGGGCTCTCCGTTCCCTAGACTCAACATGCACTTCCTCAGGTACTTATGAAAGGCTCTCTCTGGTGAAATTCAAATCCTGTGCGACCACTGGCACCGTGCTTTCCTGAAGCCTCCCACAGTAGTTGTAGCTGTAGTAGTTAAGAGCAGTAATCATAAAGATAATGAGACGAAATGGAGTTTTTTAACCCCCAAGTGCTGTGCAAGCCCATTAAAGGGATACAGTACTTCATCCTCAAAACGGTGCTGTGAGGTGGTACATTATCATGGTTTCATTGAGGAGTTAACTGGGACTCAGCTCTCAGTAGCCAAAGCTTAACAAAGATGTTCAGGGTCACATGGTCAAGATCAAGGTAAGCGATAGGGCAGGTCTTTGAACTAGCAGACTTAAGAACTCAGTCTTATTCCAGAATCTGTGTAAAGACTAGACATTCAGTTCCTGGCAATGCTGGCAGGATAGAGGCCTTCTTCTCATTTGTTCAGAAAGCCCCTGTGTTCGCATCGGTGGTCCAGCACGGGTCCCGGGGTGCACTCTGGTGCACGGGTCCCGGGGCTTGCTCTCTGCCCCTGGGCTCCTGCAGGGGGGACTTACTTATTTTTATATCCTCAGAACAAAGAACTGGCCCATCTTGTAGCAGTGAAATGGAATTAAGTCTTCCCTTACAAAGATTTTTCTTCCTGTGCATACCTGTCCTTATGCACCATTCAAGCCACCATTCAAGATGCACCATTCAAGCCACCCGGACTATTTGTTATTCCCCACACACCCCCCGCGCTGATGCTCTTAGATATTGTTGCGTCTGCTGTGCTGCCTGAAATGCCCTTCCACCCATGCAGATCCTCAGCAAGTTGGAACTCCAATTACTGTCTCTTTCCAGAAGCTCTTCTAGCTTGTGTATCAGATGCGAGGGAGCTCTCCTTCCCTGTTCTTTCTGCCCCTTGCTTATAGGGCTGGTATCCCTTATGATTTCCTACCTCAGAGGCTGCCAAGCTCTTTTTAAAATCTGTGTAATACTGATTTTATTTTTTCACATAGAGGTGCTTGATAGAGATGAAATGAATTCAAAACTGAGAAGTTATTTAAACCAGTTGATTTGGTTTCCTGTAAAATGAAAAGGTTCAGACTTATGGGCACCGGGAATTGTAGGTACATGTTTTCATCTCTATGTTATTAAATGCAGTTTAGTAGTAAGGCAGCGTTCTTCTTTTCTTTTTTTTTTTCCTTTTCAATGATTGCATACCCTTTGATCTGATTAGTTCTGGCCTGTCCATTTGTAAGCAAATATCTACGGATGAACGGGGTTGGATTCAAACTGCAAATTCTGTCAGGCAAGTAGGGCTCTTTTGTCCTTAACTACCTGTGTGCCATCTGTCCCCGCACATGGCTGGGGTGACTCGGGTCAGGCGAGGACAAGAGTTTAAGCACAGAACTTGGGGCTCCTCCTCTGGGATCTCTCCTATTTCCCCCTTTCCAGTGGCCTCTTCGGGCCCCCTTTCTGGCAGACTTTGGCCAGCTCCGCTTGGTACTGGCTTTGTTCTGCCCTCAGGATTAAAGCTGTAGTGCTTGGCAAGTTACCTCCAGCTGGTCTCACCTCCCAAACCTTCCACCTCTCCAGAATCTGCCAGCTGTGGTCCACTCGCCAGGATGGTTGTTGAGTGTGTGCGGAACCTAGTTATCCGGTTGTCCGGAAACTAGAGTTGGGTCCAGTTAGAGCTTGCCCTGCCGAGGAAACAGAAACCTCCTTGGGGTTTTGAAGGGAGACGCAGTTGAAACTCCAAAGTAGGTCTGAATGAGTGTCATTTTCCAAACACCCATTCTTTCTAAACAAGATCTGTCTGGCCTGTCCATCCCGTTCTTTGATGCTCCTCAGGACAAGTTCCTTCGTACAAATCCTGCGTGCTTCTTACCAGGTAATTATCTATACGTACCATGCTGAAATCGATTGCATTTCGTTTGCCTCTATTTCCTTGGCATTACTTGGCTCATTTATGGAAGTCTCATTAGAGATGGGCCTTCCCTCCCTGGGGCACAAGAAGTCTGCAGTTCTGTTCTGAATGCACACCTGGGCACTTCACACCGGGTCAGCGAAGCTCACCCGTGGTCAAGCCCAGTCCGGGTCTGCCTTGTCGTCAATGTCCTGTTGAGCTATTTGGGTTGGGAATCACTGATCTTGGATTGGTTCCAAGTCTGTCTCTTCAAGATGGAGTTCAAATGCAGATAAGACCATAGCATATGCTCTGGCCTTGCCGAGAATTTCATATGCTGGTGACTCAGAGAGCTGTGTGTGGACATTATAGCGACAGAATGGGAAAGGGGTCAAGCCATTTCTCTGCGGTCCTTTTCTTTTCTAAAACATCTTTTTAATAGACCAAACCAGCTCTGAGTGGAATTTTCCACAAACATGCAGAAGTAATGTAAGACTGAAGTTTTCCTTTTCTTTTGGTAAATAATTATTCAGTTACCTGTGCTTAATTTGGCGGGGGGGGGGGGGTAAAAAAAACAGAAGGAAGGTAAAATGAGAAAAAATAATAGCATATTAAGCTTTTTAAATGGACTTGTTTTTAAATAATTAATTTCAGATACTAAAATTGAGATCAGAAAAACTGAAATCAACTCTTCTGGCAAAGATCTACAGACAACTTCTTCTGTTCCTAAATGTTACTTTTATATTCTGAATCCCCCCAGGTTTCTAGGAAAATGCATTTGAAGTTATCCAAGTGTTTGGCTTATCTCTAGTATCTAACAGGGAACCTGATGTCTGTTGAATAGAATAAAAACCAGCAAATGTTCTTTTCCTTAAAGGAGACTTCATTTCCTTAAATTTCATTTAAGAAAACAAGAAGTACTTTAATCATATGCTGTGAAGAGCAGTGATAACCCAGAACATTACTCATTACAGATAGGAGACTCAGCTCTTTCACTGGACTAATAACCTTTTCCTTAAAAAAGAGACTCAGCTCTTTCACTGGACTAATAACCTTTTCCTTAAAAAAGAGAAAAAAAAAAGTCACTCCTTCCCCCAAAGAAGTTACAAGAGACCAATAGTGCACTAAAAATACTTTATTGTCATTACTTGCATTATATATACATGATAAATAGAATATGTAGTACTTCTGATGAAACACCCACAGTCTTCATCCAGGTAAAAGAATCATCCACAGAATGGAAAGATGGCACCCATTAAAAAAAAAAAAGTGAACATCTCTCAAATATTGCAACTATAAAACAAGCCACAGGTTCGAAGGTACAACCTTCCTATTAAACAAAAGGGGACTAAACATTACATATGAAGAAATTATTGAAGAAATTAAATGCCATTGAAATTACATTGAAGAAATTAAATGCCAGATAGTCTACAGAAGGAGAAAATATTAGCACCCTGGAATAATTTTTATGCCCGGTCCATTTTCTGCCCACTGGAAAAAATTGCACTGTTTTGCTTTTCCAAGAGGACACACAAAAAAATTCTTTCCATTATTAGGTCCAATCTTTAGCACCGTTCTCATGATGGAGCGTTTGCCATGGTTGCAGAATGGGAAGGACAAATCTGCCCACTGCAGGGTGAAAACACAAGGATTGTAAAGTTTAGGAGCAGGTTAGAAATATGTACAGACTAAGCCTGGGTGCACGTCATGAGTGCACCCCACGTTCCCTGCTACTATTAATCAGGCATTGTGAAATTACACAGGTCATTAGTTCCGGCCCTTTAAAAAAGTTTATAGACTGTAAGAAGCATCTCCTACATATTTGCTTAAATTATGCAGAAAACTGCCATGCCTGAGTTTCTCTTTGTCTGAAGGCTTGCTTATAGGAGTTCCTTCCTCTTTATGGAAAATATTTGAAAACGATCAGAATCCTGCTGTCAAGCCATCATATTTCTGTTACCAGTCTGTTTCAGTTCAAACAATGAAGATCAAAGATTTGTTACACATTTGACACTAAATTTCCTTCATCTCTTAGGAAAAGAAAGAATCCAATACAGAATTATGTGGATGAATTTAGTCAGATTCCCTTGTATTAGTCTTATAAATTTTGGCCTCAAGGGAGCTTGGGGGCCAGCTGTGATATTATTAACTTGTTACCTAATATTTTTTTTATTATATCCACAAAATCTCCTTGAAGACGATATGTGTCAGTTCAGGAGGGCAGTTACATCTTGTGCAGGGATTAAAACCTGGAAAATTCCTTAGTAAGGTACCACACTGAAGACAGAGATTTTCTTTCTCAATGAGCCCAACCTCCAAAACTTTTACTACAGCACTGAAACAGATCAGTATTTTCTTTTTTCCAGTTACACACCAGATGCAACAACTGGAAAAATACCTATCTTTCAACATTAGAGCCACACTCAGCATATGAGAGGCTCACACCCTGAAAAACACAGGTGAGCCTGAGGAAGGAGAAGAACCCCAGATTTTAGTGTCCTCTCCCATCTTCATTTCCAGGGACACACTCAGATCCACCAGCGGGGGTGGGGGAGGAACTGCGCTCTACTTACATTGTTACTGTGCAAGCTTGTGTAATGGGACTTACTAAGGTCACTGTAAACCTAAGGAATGTTAACTATTTTTCCTGTGTACTTCTATCCAGTGCACAAACCCAGGGTTTTATAGCAGAAGTTAGGAAGAGCATGTTTGTATCTTGATTATTTGCCACCTGGGTAAATCACTCAAACCCTTCTATCTTTATAAACCAAGGGCAACACATCTACACTTGTGGCTCATATGTGACATACTAGAATCATCGAATGGCTATTATTTATTTTTTGATGAAGCTCTTTGAATTTTAAGTTCTTCAACATTCAGGCTTCTGACTGAAGTGTCAGTATGGCTATTTGAAATTTAAAGGTGAAAAAGGAAATAAAATTGAAAGATGAAACTGAGAAAAAGATTGCTATTCATTACTTTTTTTTTTTTTTTTTTTGGAGAAGCTGGGAGGAGGGGCAGAGGGAGGAAGAGAATCTTAAGTCCTGACGTGGGGCTTGATCTTGCAACTCTGAGATCATGACCTGAGCTGAAACCAAGAGTCAGATACGTAACTGACTGAGCCACCCAGGGGCCCCGCTATTCATTACATTTTAATAACGGAAGTATTCAATTACACTAGAGTGAGCTTAAAAAAATCTTACGCGTACTTGGAAAAATCCACACTGCGCTTCTCTAGGTAGAGGACAAGCATAAAACTGCCTGCCCTTGTTTTCGCCATCCTTCCGCACGACTCGGAGAACGCAGCAGCCGTTGTGCTTACTGCAGCGAGGACGATCAGCATGTAATGCCCAAGTACCATCTGTCAGATTAATTCCAAGTTCACTGAAATGACAGGTTACAAAGTTAGTACAGTGTCAACAGCGCTAAAGGGACTGTTCCCACCACCTCCTCCCTGCGTCAGAATTCTGTTGGTACCAAGACACGGGACCAAAAAGTGGACCGTAGTCCATTGGAGGTCATTACATACGCTGCGACATCTTTTTAATTCTTGGCTTTCCCAGGTAATCCCAGTTTACTTCCAAAGCTACCTGTGCACCCAACGCACGCCATCAGAATTTCTAAAGAACAAAAACAGCTTAAGTGTGCACAAAGTATACCCACCTTACTTACGTTTCATTTGTGATACCCAGTTCTTCCCTCATTCAGGATTACAGTGTGGCCCCTTTGATTTCCTCTAAAATATTCTCAAGTCCACCGCTCCTCGCCCCCGCAAGAAACTAGAATGTCAGTGTCCTCTAATTATTTTCTCACCTGTAGCAAACGCTCATCGATGGCTCCGACAAGAGCCAAAGAGGTCACCCTTTCTGTTGTCCACTTTAAAGACAATTTTCTATGCTTTTCTTTGATCAAGGTTACTATAATAGTTGCAATCATATTTCAGCAAGGCACGGGCTGCCTGGCAGAGCAGAAATGTGTGTTCTGTAAAGCTACTAGCGAAGCTTTGTTTTCCCCCACAATTAGGATCAAGAGTATCTGCAGGCTAGTCCCACATACCGTGGACAAAGGTCAGAAACCCGACCTCTACTGTGAGCTGGAGAAGTGGAATTTTCTCTTGGAAAAGGAGCTTCATGATTATTTTAAGCTTTTTTTTTTTTTAATATTTTGCATATTTTTAATAATACCTTTATAAGAATTGGTCTTTTTAATAAACCAGTTGAAGAGCTTACATTAATTAAAACCAGAAGTCCTTCCCCTATTTTAAAACTTTTTAATGATAAAAAATTCATCCTCTCTCATTTGTTTTGGTTAAAATATCATTATTAAATAATTTCTAGGGCAGGATAAAATATCACTCAAATAATTAAAAAAATACTTAAAAATCATAAATACTTCCCCTTTTTCTTTCTTCCTAAACTACATTCTTCATATGCTTGTTCCTGTAATGATGCCTCAAGGTATCATATTCAATTGAAATGTTCAGAGTGTGAGGTATTTTTTTTTCCTTTCCAGTTTTACTGAGATGTAACTGACATATAAGGTCTTTTATTTGCAGTGAAATTGTTTTAAAATCACTTATAAAGGATGCCTGGGTGGCTCAGTTGGTTAACCAACTGACTTCGGCTCTGGTCATGATGCCAGGGTCCCAGGATCAAGTCCCACATTGGGCTCCCTGCTCAGCGGGGAGCCTGCTTCTCCCTCTCCCTCCGCCTGCTACTCCCCGTGCTTGTGCTCTCTGACAAATAAATAAAATCTTTAAAAAAATGAAATCACTTATAAAACAGATGCTTAAATACATTGCTTCAAATTAACTCAGGTATTCTCAGGGTAGTTTCTGAAGCTGGTCATGCAGCAGGCGTTGCTAAGGAAATCATTACAGTTAAATATTTTGCCAGCAACTTTTTCATAGCTACCTTCTTCAGGGTTGGGGACACTAGCCAGTATTTTAGAATCAAGGTAATACCATCCCGAAATAACAAAGCCTAAAGACAATAGGCCTTTCTTTTTCCACATTCCCTCCATTTTACCAATGCCCCTTCCAAGAGAGGGGATATTAAAACTTTAACTTCCAGGGAAGCTATACCTGTAGGTGGTTGTAGATAAGGCAAGACATGTCAAAACCAAAGGGAATCATAAATGTGCTTTTAAAAAAACCATTGAGAAAATGAAAAAAGGTAAAGAACATTAATAGAAAGGAGTAAAATTATGCTTTCTTTTTTTT
>PISX010008814.1:0-79431 GCA_004024625.1 Mellivora capensis | reverse complement strand
CAGAGACCTGGCAGGCCAGAAAGAACTGGCATGATATATTCAGAGCACTGAACGAGAAAAACATGCAGCCGAGAATACTATATCCAGCTAGGCTATCATTGAAAATAGAAGGAGAGATAAAAAGCTTCCAGGACAAACAAAAACTGAAAGAATTTGCAAACACCAAACCAGCTCTACAGGAATAAACTCTCCTTTCTACCCTGTGGGCAGGTTTCTTTCTTTCCCATCTCTGCTGCCAGATCTACTGTATGATTTCAGCAGCAGAACATCACCGCTGAGCTACTACTGAGAACAGGTGTTCTCAGAGGCAACAATGGGAAGGAGGCAAAAGCCTTGAGCCCCTCTTCCCACCCCCCAAGGAGCTTGAAACCCCGCTGAAGCTGAGCAGAACCATTCAAGCCTCCAGGACAGCAGAGACCAGTCTAAATCGACATTGTATTTTTAGACTCTAGCACCAGAGTCTGCCAACTTTTTCCATAAAGAACCAAATTAAGAAATACTGTGCGCTTCACAGGCCACATGGTCTCTGTACTCAACTCTGCTGTTGGAGCGTGAAAGCAGCCGCAGACAGTTCAGAAATGAATGGGCATGGTTTTGCTCCAGTAAAACTTTATTTACAGAAACAGGTGGCACTCCGGAGTTGGCCAGCCAATTTAGCGCAATGCCTGGCATGCAGTAGGTGCTCAAATATTTATTGAATTAATGAATGTGTAAATGAATGATTAAGGAGTGAGAGAAGGCAGGTTTTTTCCTAGGATTACAGCTTGGTGATTTAAAGTCCCAGCGTAGGGCTCCTGGGTGCCCAGTTGGTTGAGCATCTGCCTTCAGCTCAGGTCATGCTCTCAGAGTCTGGGGATCGAGACCACATCAGTCTCCTTGCTCAGTGAGGAATCAACTTCTCCCTCTCCCTCTACTCTTCCCCTGCTCCTGCTCACTCTCTCAAATAAGTAAGTAAAATCTTAAAAAAAAAAAAAAAAAAAAAAAGAAGAAGAAGCCCCAGTGTACCATCTTTAGACATTAACTACAGGGAGAGCAATGAATTCCTACTGACCAGAAATAAGTTTGATAGAAATTATCTGACCAACTTCCCCACTCCAAGTGCTGTGTGTGGTTGGAAATTTGACGTGTATAAACCACTAACAGCTTTCATAACAGAGATGTGAGCTAGAAGAGTGGTTTAAAGAAGGATTTTTGGGGGGTACCTAGCTGGCTTAGTCAGTGGAGCATGAGACTCATAATCTCGGGGTTGTGGGTTTGAGTCCCATTCTGGGTGTAAAGATCACTTAAGAATTCTTTTTTTTTTTTTTTTTTAAGTAATCTCCATGTCCAGTGTGGAGCCCAGTGCAGGGCTTGAATTCATGACCCTGAGGTCAAGACCTGAGCTGAGATTAAGAGTGGGTGCTTAACTGACTGAGCCACCCAGGCACCCCAAGAATTAAAATCTTTTAAAAAAATTAAAAGAAGCACTTTTTTCTCTTACTCTGAATCATGACTCAGCAGTCAGTTGTAGCCTGCATTTTTATTTTCAAAAAAGGTCAAGAGATGTGTAGAGAAAGAAGAGGGAATATATCAGAGTGTCTCACATGTAGTAAGCATGAGGATTGTTTTTAAGGAATTTGTCTTTCAATTATAACACATTTTGATGTGTGAGTATATTGGGTTCTGAGATAAAGTATATTTTCAAAAAAGTTTAGAAAACATTTTAACCATTGTAATCTCATTCTTGGGGAAATTCAGTGTAGTTGTACCCTTGAAGGGGATTTACTTTGAACAGAAAGATATAACATAGTAGTTAAGGTCAAGATTCTGGAGCCCAAGTCCCTGGTTCAAATCCTGACTCTGTCACTTACTAGGGTGCGACCTCAAGCATGTTACTTGGCCTCTGTGGGCCTCATTTTCTTCATCTGTTAAATGGGAATGCTACTGATACCTTCTGTGTAGGGTTATTACAAGAATGAAACAAGTTATATGTAATGTGCCTAAAGGATTGTATAACCACATGGTAAAAGTTTTATCCTGTCACTAAACAACGTGACCTAGTCTCTCTGGGCTTCACTTTTTTTAGTAAAAAATCTCTAACCTGCTGGTTCCAAAATTCCTAGAAGAGGGAGGAATTCCCAGCACAGACTTTGGACAAAGAAACAGCCAAATGTAAATCATCGGTGCTGTTCAACGGACTCATCTGCTGTCTCAGCAAAGCAGCCTGCTCCAGTGAAATGCTCTGGAAACCAACTTGTTATCACCTTGTGAAACTGCACACGAAGATGTATTCATGATGGCAAGAGATCGACCAAATCAAGGAAAATGCTCTTTTTTTCCCATCCATCATTCTGTTCATGACTAGCGTTGGCTTCCTGTTTCTCCCATTGTCGTGTATTTTATTCCACATACTGGGATAATCACAGCTGGGGGTGAACAGGAAATCTGTCCCCCTGTTGGTTTGGATATATTTTTTTAATATTCTTGACTGTAAAGTCCAGTGTGAGACTGCCCTGCAGCTGATCTGGTGTTGGTCTATTGTCACCTTTCACTGTGGAATTTGAGGTGACATCTGGCACCTGAGGTTATGGAAAGAATTCCATTTACCTTCACACACACACACATACACACACACACACACACACACACGAAACAAGCCAACAGAAAAATGGGCAAAGTTCTATCTGCAAATGAAGAAATAAAAATTGCCAATAATCATGTTCCGTTCAGCCTCACTTGTCATTAAAGACGTACACACCAACACACTGAGATATGTTGTACCTATGAAAGAAGCACACTAGAAGAACCTGGGTGGCTCAGTCCAATAAGCGTCTGACTCTTGATTTTGGCTCAGGTCATGACCTCAGGGTCATGAGATGGAGCTTGCATCGGGCACCAAGTTCAGCATAGAATCTGTTTGAGATTCTTTCCCTTTCCCCCTGCTCGCCCTGCTCACATACTCTATCTCTCTCTAAAATAAACAAGTAAATAAAATCTTAAAAAAAAAAAAAGGCTTGTTTCAAAAAAAGAAGAAGGAAAAAAAAAAAGCACCCTAAGTGAAATTAGGAAATAGCCACTGCTGGAAAGGATGTGGGGAAATAATCGTTCTCACGCTTTATCAGTGAGAGCCTAAATGGGTGAAAACAGCTCTAGAGGATGCTTTTGCAATATGTACATCACCTTTGCCCAGACCCAAAACTATCAAAGCATTCAAACAACACAGACTTCTCATTTGAGAAAAATAACCCCCCTATTTGTTTCAGTCTCTTGTAGTCTCAAACACATACAAAATTACAGTCAGGTATTCTATTACTTGCTACCAATCACATTCCAAATTGACAAGTTAAAAAAAAAACACACACAAAAAGAGGTGAAAGAAAGCATCCTTATCTTGCACTAACTTAAACATGACATTTCTAGTATTTCCCCATTAAGCATGATACTGGTTTTGGGACTGAACTTCACTCTTTATTTTTATCATGCTACAGGAATCTTTAATTATGTTTTGATATACCACTGGAATTCAGTATTAATATTTGAATTAGGATTTCTGAAAGAGTATTTGTAAATGAGATTAATATGTCACTTCTCTTTATTTCTCCCCTCTCCTTTAAGATTATATTTATTTACTTGAGAGAGAGAGAGAGAGAGAGAGAATGAGAGAGAAAGCAAGCAGGGAAAGGGGCAGAGGGAAAGGGAGAGTCCCAAACAGACTCCACACTGAGCACGGAGCCCAATGCAGGGCTCCATCTCAGGACCCTGAGATGGTGACCTGAGCTGAAACCAAGAGTCGGACATGTAACAGACTGAGCACTCCCTTCCCCTTTTTAATAAGTGATTATTGGATTTTTAACTGATACATTATTACTGCCTAATAAGAAAAGAATTCCAACCATTGAGGTTTTTTTAGTGTAAATGACTTTTTTATTTCTATACATTGTATTTATACTCTTCAAATTTGCCTATTTTTATAGTATTATTTCTATTGTTTTATCTTTTTAAATAAGTTTCTTTGTAATTATATTGAACATAACTATTTCATAGTCTTTTTCAAATTGTTCTATTGTATGGAGCTCTTAAGAGGCTAATTCTCTTGTTTGTTATACCTACCAATCCCATCCCTCATGTGTTTCATTCCCTAGTTTATAATTTCTTACTATAAACTCATCTCCAATAGGGGTTGTTTATGCTGCGAGAGATCAGAAGAAACAACTGGGTTTTGCAATCAGGTCTGACAGGTCATCTCTTTGGAACCAGCTTTGATATTTTGTGTTGACTTCAGGATTCCCCCACCACAGGGGTTATGTAAACTGGGGCCTCACACCTACACCTGCCGGTAGCCAGGGTGGTAGTTTCCATTTCTATAGCAGACAACTTCAGCCCAGAGCCCTGGGGAACCACAAACTTCCTCGCTGGGGTCCTGGACAAGTGGGAGAATTCTTTTCCCCATCTTCTACTCCCTAAGGTCCTCTGCGGGGTCCCAGCTGTGGGCAGGAGTCGCTGGTCCAGGTCTCTGCCTTTCTAGAACCCAAGACCTGAGTGAGTCCTCACCTCCAGTCAGACATTCAAGGTTTGTTTGTTTCATTCGCACTTATTTAAAATAAGTCTACTTTCCCAAGGTGCTTCTGAGTTCTCTCTTCTTGCCTTACCCCTAGAGCTCCCCCTTTATTCCTTTCAATCATTGCTATAGGTTTGGTTTTTTTTTTGGGTTTTTTTTGTTTTTTTTTTCAGCTGTTCTGTGTTTGAAGCAGAGGGTCCTTGGTCCCTCCTGCTCCTGGAAGCTGAATCTTTGTTCTTTCCAGTCTTTTAAAAACCCTTTCTAGAGTAAGCACAAGGCGCTGGAAACTACATGGCAAGGAGGGAGACACGGTGGTTCGAGGAAGAGTTCCTGGAAGAGAAATTGCCTACTTTGAAGACTGAATGCACCTTACCCAGGCCAAAAAAAACCCCCAAAACAAAAGTGTATGTGCATGGGGTGACAGGTTACAAAAAGAGGTGGGTGACAGTTGCAGGCAGAAGATAGAGCACATGTGAATATCTATGGGATGGGGACAGGAATGAATCCCATATCACATTCTGAGAAGCACAAGTTCCAGGAACTACAAGGACTTCGGTGGGGAACATGTAGTGAGATAGGAGATTGGTGAGACAAGTCGAGGCCAATTCGTAAATGGCCTATGTACCCAATTAGGATAGTGGACTCTGCTGAGAGCAGAGGGGAGCCCATACAGGTGACTGCCAGGAAATCATCAAGCTTAAAAGAAAGACAAATCTAATAAATGTCCCTCATGTAAATAAATATACACAGTCGGTTAGAAATTGCTGAAACAACTTTGCACACAGGAAGATAATCCCAGAGGGCACTTAAGTACTAACCTTCACATTCCAGCATACGTAACCCTGAACTCTTACCCCAAGGATTATAGGGCAGTGTGGGGGTGCTTAGGTCAGTGTTCCTACACTCCAAGAATTTCTTCTGCCGACTTTGGGGAGTATGAGTACCCCACCCATCCAATTTGCAGAAATTTTGGCAAATACACAGCTCTTGCACACATGTTCCCCTAGATCACTCAGTCAAGAAGGAAGAATTTCCTCTGCCCCCTTAAAATCCTTCTACTAGCAAGACCAAGAATCAGACATGAGACAGATTTTTTAACAGGAGAAAAATCAAATTTAGGTTCCTATGGAAGGGGAACCCACACAGATGCGGAAACCGCAAAGACCGTGAGGCTACAGGAGCGGAAGTGACCTGAGGAGAGAAGGGACCTGAGGATACAAAGGGGAGAAAGACCAGTAGCAGGTCAGTGAAAAGTTTGGAAAACAAAACTTGCCTTATTATGCAGAGAAGTTTCCTAGGTAAAGAGGAATCTCTGTTAATAGCTCTCCTCCTAGCGCCGGCAGGCCCTGGATGGGGAGGTAAGGAGCTTTTCCTGAATCTGCCCCGGATTTGATTGCTTCTAACTCAAAATAATGTTCCTGCCAAACTGGCCCATCTTCCAACAGCCTGCTCCTGGCCCCTACAAGCCCATTCCCCACCCCTCCCCATCAGCCGCCCAGACTCTGCCACAACTGTCCCCCAATGTAAGGAAAGCGCTAGGAGCAACAGCAGACGCTGGAAAACAAGAGTAACCTGGGCCAAGGGCCAGGGGGTCTATTTTTAGCACTTTGTCTCACTGCCTGTTTATCTTTGAGACTCAGCTTAATGTCTTCCAGGCGAGTGTTGAAGTTATTTGGCGGGCTCCAAGAGGAAAGCAAATAGGTGATCTAGGACCCAACAGCAGTGTTCCCCTCTTCTCCCCCGAGGTCCTCTCGGGGACGTCTGACTCCCCTAAAGCCACTTCACGCAGGATTGATTCAAGCCGTCGCCGGCCACTTCTACCGGCTGTGACACTGGAGGAGGCCACAAGGGGGAAAGAAGAGGTTATGGACTTTATGGACTTCATAAGCCACGAAAGCCCACCGGGCGGGTGCGGCCGCTGTCCCTTCTGACCTCCCCCAGTGCCCTCTCGCCTAACTTCACCGACAGGGTCTAACTCCCCAGACGTAAACAGGCGCCGGGCGCCACAGCGCCCTCTACAGACGGCAGCGGGCGGCCGCCAGGCTCCTTTGTGCCGGCTTACTCGAGGAGAAAGGCGACGAAGCGTTGGCCTCTCGTTCCATCTGGTGAGTTATTTCATTCCGTTCAAGCCGCAAAAAAGAAAAGGGCCGGCGTCGGGGCTCGACTTATATTTCCCTCCCGAGGACAAAAGAGGTGGCCCCTGGGATTCCGCCGCTTGTAAAACGCGCCGCGGGAAAACGCGCGGCCGTCACGCAGTGCTTTAACCCCTTCCGTCCCGCCGGCCCAAACCGATTTTTAAGGGCGTCCTCCCCAACTCCCTGTCCCTACGTACCGGTTGGCTCCAGTGGCCGGAGCCCGGCTCTCCCCGTCACCCTCCAGTTATGCCGATCCTTCTGGAGTTTCTATGGGGGTCAATGGGCCGACCTCTGTGGCGACCCCGGCTCCGGGCCCCGCAACCCACCCGGTCCTCCTTAAGAAGCTTCCGCAGCCAGGAGTAGAGGCGGGTGTTTTGTTCTTATAAGGAGGAAAAAGTTTCTGTGACATCCAGGAAATGAGTAACTCCGCAGCCCTTAGGGCCGCGCTGATGGAGGCCAGAAGGCGGGAGCCGGCCCGGGTATCGCCGCCCCCGTCCCCCTAAAGTGCCTGGCGGGACGCTCGGCCGAAGCCGCCCGCGAGCTGCAGCCTCCGGGCCCTGGGGACCCGCGCGCGCAGCGGGGCTGGCGCGGTCCCTGCCGCGACCCCGAGCCGGAAGAAGGCCAGCGTGAGTGCAGGGGCGTCCATCTCGCGTGGTGGGGGAAGAGGGGCGCGGGGCAGGGGGACCGCGGGTAGGCGGTGCTGCGGGGGCGCGGGCGGCTGCTCGGCCGGCGGCGGGGGCGCCTGGAGACCCGACTGCGTGGTCTGCGGCGCGCGCTCGGCCGGCGCCCCCGCCTCTCCGCTCCAGCCCGGGCCGCGGACCTCCGGGGCCCCTCGCCGCAGCCCCACGCGACAGGCGGCTCCTCCTGCGGGCGCCCGAAGCCAGGCCGCAACGTGGTCCCTTGTGCCCCGGCGACCCGTTACTTGGGACCGTCACCCGGCTCTTCACCCGGCCTCCTTCCCCGCCTTGGAAGGAGGCAGGAGTGCAGCTTACTTTTTTCTCGGTTTAAGGTAGTGAGGCTACCGGGTTACGGGGCCCGGATGAAGCCTCCACAGATTCCTTTTTCGGGACTCTTAGTGGAGGAGGCCCCACGCGGTGCGGAACTTTCTCTCGCCGCTACACATAGTCTCTGCCGCCCGACCCTTAGCCCCCCTCCCCACCCCCACCCCCACGGGGTCTCTAGCTTTCTGGCTTCCAGGTGTAGAGACTCAGAAGCCCCCCCCCCCCCCCAGACCAAGCTCCCCATCCGCAGTGGTCCTCTATAAAAACCAAAGTGCCGCCAAGCAGGAAGGGAGAGGATTTCACTGAGCCACTCAGGGACCACACGTTGCCTTTCGCATCCTCTGCCTGGTGTGGGAAGGAACCGCCTTCAAAATTAAAAGAGCTCCAGATACTGGCAGATCCTAGACTCCGGGCTTTGGGATCTAAATCAGTTTGAGAAATCTATCCCATTACTTGTTACTCTTGAATTTGACCCAGGGCCCTTCCCTTTTACAAATCAGTTCTGCCTCAGAGAGGCTGCCAGGTAAAGCTGATCTGAGCCTGGTGTAGTCACAGGTCCAGGTTAGCTGTGAAAATGGCAACAGGTCGAATTGCTGCTTTTCATCTCTTTATTAATAACATAATGGGCTGTGCTCTGCAGTCCTCCTTCCAGCCTACGTGCCTAAGTGGCTTTCATTGTTTGCTAATTCCCGGTGCCTGCTGCTGCTCCAGGCCATTCTTTTTTTTTTTTTTTTATATTTTATTTATTTATTTGACAGAGATCACAAGTAGGCGGAGAGGCAGGCAAAGAGAGAGAGAGGAGGAAGCAGGCTCTCCGCGGAGCAGAGAGCCCGATGTGGGGCTCGATCCCAGGACCCTGGGACCATGACCCGAGCCGAAGGCAGAGGCTTTAACCCACTGAGCCACCCAGGCGCCCCTGCTCCAGGCCATTCTGCCCTCATATTTTCCACTTGTGGGTAACCGTAAAGTGGTTACACTGACTCTCTGCTCTCTCTGGGTGGATGGAAAGGCTTTTGTTCCAATGCCATACCCTCACTCCGTAATTTTCAAAGATGCAGCAATTTTAAGGTCTGGCTTTCAGGGAGCCAGGATCTGAACTTTTAACCCGATGCCATCAACCCATTTGTCACCTTACCAGGAATGCCTCCCAGCTCCTGCGGTGCTCAAAGGGAAACAAAGAAGAGGGTATGGAGGCGAGATTTTTATCTGAGGGCAAGAACAGGGAAGGACTTCCAGTAGAGGCATCTGGCAAAATTGCCCACCTGAAAAAGTACCGCCTGGGAGAAGACTGGTTTTGGGGGGCGCCTGGGTGGCTCAGTCAGTTAAGCATCTGCCTTCAGCTCAGGTCATGACCTCGGGGTCCTGGGATCTAGCCCCACGTTGGGCTCCCTGCTCAGTGGGGAACCTGCTTCTCTCCCTCTGTCCCCCCTTCTGCTTGTGCTCTCTCACGTGCGTCCTCTCTCTCTCTCAAATAAATAAACAAAAATCTTTAAAAAGAAGAAAAGAGAGAGAAAACTGGTTTAGTATTTTTCCCTTCTTGAATCCCCTGGGGTCAGTAAAGAGAGAGAAGGTGGGGGATTCTGTCTGCTGGAGGAGGTACACATCTCAGTGGGAGGCAGTGACCAGCAGGTAGCGTTGGGCCACTGGAGTGCATGAGCTCAGTGGTCCATGCCAGCTCTGCCAAGGGACAGCACTGCCAAGCCAAACTGGTCCAGAGGAGAGGGGATGGCAAGGTAGTGGGCTCTGCAAAGCACGTCTTGAGAGAGAGAAGGGAGTGAACCGGCGATATTTGTCTCAGGGAAGAGAAGCCGAGGCGGTTGAGACTGTGGCCTTCGGGAATCTCCAGCACTGTCACTTGAGAAGAGAAGACCTGTTCTGTCTGACCTCAGAGACTTGCTGATTAGGAGAAACAGGGAGACAGATCTTACTCAGAAGTAAGGAGTAACTTGCCAACGACTAGGACTCCTCAGTTGGTAATGCACGGCCCATCCCTGTCAGCGGAGACCGCAGGCCATCAGCAGTTTTGAAGGAGAAAGTCCCTTCAGGGGCGAAACTGTGGCTCCATATTTGGGGCTGAGAAGTCCCCTCAGTAATGAGGAAGTAGTAGAGCAGCCTGTGGGGTTTTAACAGAGAAGTGTCCTAGAGTGCTGGGGAGCTGAGGAACCGGACCTTATTTATGGCTGAAAGCAGTTTATCCCAGATAGATTGGTCTCAGTCTTACTGGGGATCTGAGAATGCCTAAGGGATGTTAATTATAACCGCCAAGGCTGTTGCTGGCATATTCTGCTCCTTTTGTGAATTAGAATAAGATGTACCTCTCTGCAAGATGATGGCACCTTGGTGACATTTAGGATACCACTTGGGGCCTCATCTTGATGGACATGGCCAAAGCACATAGCTGGACAAGTGCATCTGAGCTGGATTCATCCTTACCATACTCTGGCCAGGTATTCTTGAGCAGTACACCACCTGTGCAACCATACACAGCAGCCCTGATAACCATTATTGAAGGCTTAACATTTATTTGCCAGACTTTTTTTTCCCCCCCAAACACTTTCCTTTCATTAAGTCATTTAATCTTCATAGTAGTCCTATGAGGAAGGCATTGTTATCCCCGTATAGATGAAGCTAAGGCACAGAGCAGGGAAATGTTCAGGAGCCTGGAAGCTGAGTCCTAATCCCTGAGCATTCACAGAACAAGAAGCAAGTTAAGCTTAAAAAGCTTGTTTGGAGGTGCCTGGGTGGCTCAGTGGGTTAAAGCCTCTGCCTTCAGCTCAGGTCATGATCCCAGGGTCCTGGGATCGAGCCCCGCATCGGGCTCTCTGCTCAGCAGGGAGCCTGCTTCCTCCTCTCTCTCTCTCTGCCTGCCTTTCTGCTTACTTGTGATCTCTGTCTGTCAAATAAATATATAAAATCTTTAAAAAAAAAAAAAAAAGCTTGTTTGGGGGGGCGCCTGGGTGGCTCAGTTGGTTGAGTGTCTGACTCTTGGTTTTGGCTCAGATCATGATGCTGGGAGTCATGGGATCTGCCCAGTGGCAGGCTCCACGCTCAGCAGGGAGTCTGCTTGGGAGCTTGGGATCCTCTCTCCCTCTGCCCCTCCTACTGCTCGCATGCTCTCTCTCCTGCTCTCATTCTCTCACTCATATCTTTTTTAAAAAAGAAAAGAATGCTGGTTTGGTAGGGGGCCCTTGTGGGAGGAAGGGAAAAGCAATCACTTTTTTCTTTGTCAAAGGCAGGAATACCCACTCTCTGCTCAGATGGAGGAAAGACAGAAAACTCATCTGGCGGCAGAAAGACAAAAAAGAGCACGCTCAGCCTTGATGGCTCATAGGAGGCCTGGCCCAAGTATCAACTGATTTTCCTTTTTAATTGCTGGGCAGTGTGAGGTGGCAAATCCAGTTTGGGGCCTGACATGAGGTTGATGAGTAGGTCACCTGGGTGTGGTGCAGAGGGAAAAGGCTACAGCTACGCAGGGCCCCTGACCTAGGCAAGAAATGCCCCCAAGTGTGGAACAAGGTGGCAAGTGTTCAAACCTGCTGTCCCAGCACTGCCCACCCCCCCATTTCCCATTTGTTCCCTCTTCCCTTCCCTGTCCAGGCCCTGTTCACCCACAGATGCCCTTCCCAAGCTTGTTCAGGAAAGCTTTCCCCAGATTCCATTTCACACCTTCATATATACATGATCACTTAGTTTCCACATCATACAGTTTACCACTTAATTAGCTGGAATGAAGCATGTTACTACATACTATCTATAGATAGTATTTCAAGATTTTTTTTAAATGTACTCATTTATCAGAGAGGGAGAAGCAGCCTTCCTGATGAGCAAGGGGGCCCGATGTGGAACTCCATCTCAAGGCCCCAGGATCCCAGGAGCATGAGCTGAACTGAAGGTAGATGCCCAACCAACTGAGCCACCCAGGTGTCCCTATAGACAGTATCTTAAATAAACTAGCTTCTCAGCTGATGAGGATGCCTCAAAATCTCTTGGGAAGAACCAGCTGGTACCCAGCAGATTTCCCATAAAGGGTGGTATTTATGTAGATCTTGTCACCTGTCCCAAGTCTAGCTCTTAGCTGTGCCTACTCAGAAACCCCATCTCCACAATTTTCCAAGTGGTTTGGACCTGGACCACTGAGTCACCTCGAGGAGCTCCCAGAAATGGGTGTGCAAATTAGAATGCTAGTTTTTAAATTTGGAACACCTGTGACCATCACAATCATGCAGACTAGTTGGTATCTGGTCCCTGCATCCTGGGCGAACCACATGGGAATCCAAAGATCCAGGCAGCTCACGCTTGACAAAGAAGGACAGGGAGAGGGTTGTCTAATAGCACGGGGCTCTCTTGACTTCTGTGGCCCTCTCATCAGTGGAGAGATACCTGCCAGGTAGACCAGTACTCCAGTCAGCCTGGCTGTGTAGGTCTCCACCGCCAGTGTCTCAGGGGCTCTGTTATCCTGATAGGATGTCTCCATTTCCTCTTGCATAATTTAGCTATTTTTATTCTGCTTACTTAATTTGTTTAGTGCTTTATAAGCATTAGCTCCCAGCTACACAGAGTTTCATTTGCATAACTTAACCACTCACGGTTTCAGGGTTGGAGGCGCAGCCATAGGGGTAAACGCTACATGCCAGTTAAAAAGGATTTGGTCGGGTGGCCTGGATGGGTCAACAGTGAGCCAAGCACAGAACAAAGAAGAATGGTCCCTAATCACCACAGATTTGGGGGGAAGTGGAAGACCCCAGACTGGCCCCTTACAGCGGCTCCTGTGCCAGCGTGGGCGGGAAGCAGTATTAATAAGGCACCGCATGCCTTGGCTGCCTCGGCTCAGCTTGGTCACCCAAATGGCCTCTCTGGACTTAAATGTGATCTCTGTCCAGGCCCCTTGTAGCTCACCTTCAGTCAGCCACCGTCCCCGGGTGCCACTGCGCTGAGGAGGTGTGATCCGCCTGGTCTCTGGGGCAGGGCGGGCTTGGGTTGAGTCCTTTCTCCCCGCTCAACTGATGGGTGTTCTCTGTACTTGGGCAAGTGCTTTGACTCTTTCAAGCCTCAGATTTGTCGTTGGTAAAGAGGGGACGACCACTCACAGGACACGTGTAGAAGGCACTGGCTCCGTGCCAGGCACAGACCTCTATGCGCTCTTCGAGACAGTCAAGTTCAGTCGAGGATTCACATTCTCTGCCGAATTGGGCCCCCAGCCTTCCCATTAGGGCCACTGACGTCTGGCCAAAGAACAAGGCTGTAGGGACCCAGACTGTCCCAGAGGCCTTGAAGGAAAGAGCTCATCTCCTTGCTGCCCTTGCTGTGGCTTGTTCACAGCTGAGGACAAAGCTGCTGTCCCCACCTTTCCGCCGACTCTGGGGGAGGGAAAATCAGGTTTGAGGCTTGGTCTGAACAGGCAGTGCTTCCAGAGGGGAAAGAAGGGTGAGGTTTTCTAGGAGAGGAAGAGGGTCGTTTGGGGCTGCCTAAGAGGTCTGTAGGACCCTCCTCAGCAGTTTGGGACCTGTGATATATTCTCCTTGAAAGCATATTCCCCCTCTATCTGAGTGGGGTGGAGTGGCCCACCCCATGACATCAGCAGAATGGAAGCACCTGGAAGGTGACATCACCTGCTGCCCACGGCAACACCTCACCTCCACCTTAAGGTAGACCGGGAGGAATAAGACCCATCCCAACTGTAAGACACATGTTGAAAGGAGGGAGCACGGAAGGCGTGACATCCACAGGTGTGTTTCTCAGGGGCTGGGCAAGGGGAAGAGGGAGGGGCTGCAGGTCAGAGGTCTCGGCTGGAAACCCGATGGTGGTAGGTCTCTGGGCCTCCGCTAGGCCTTACCCCAAGGGAATAGAGCTCAGCACTGAGGGCTGCAATCTCGTTTAGTTCTCTCAGCTGTGACCTGGAGCAAAGAGCATGACTCCTTTCAGTAGCTTCTGGCAGCTTCCGTGGCCCTGGGTTTCCCTGCTCCAGCCTGAATCTGGTAGGGAACAGTGGGAGGTAGGGGTCAGTGATAGGGAAATCAGAAAAGTGGCTTTCCCTGCTCCCCCGTCCTCACCGCCAAAGGAAGTGGGAAACAAGGATGCCACATCCTCACTGCCCAGACTGACTTAAGAGAGAGCCTTCATTCATTGCGGGAGTATTGGTTGTGCACCTACGATGTGCAAAGCAGTGAACATGCTCAGGATTCACTGGCTTCGTGGAGCTTTATAATCAACGATACGCAGAGAGGGGAGGAGTGTCTGGGATGTGCTACCCCAAGAGTTGGTGCCAGCTGGGAACAGAAGCAACGTTTCACAGCTCACCTCTTACCTCACATGCCTCATAGAATTTCAGGTTGGCTTAAACTAAAGCCGTGGGACCCCTTCCTCCCCAGCAGTTCATAAAGGGGTTCGGAGGTGGTTGAGATGTACCCAGGGTTTGGGGAGTGGTGTTAGAGAGGACAGGCATGAATGTCAGCTGTGTCCTGCCCAAGAACAGAATTCCACAGTCTGAGTGTCAGAGGTGAGACAACAACAGGCAGCCTACTCCAGACCCCCTCCTGCTGTGACTGTGGTATTAGCAGTTGGGCTCAGTTTCTCCGCCTGTTAAATGGGCATAGGAGCAGCCAGTACCAGAGAATATACAGGGCACTTTAAGATCCTCAGATGGAAGTCCTGGAAGAAATACAAAGCCCACAGTTTTCAAATGACTCATTGGCAGGTGGATGACATAGTGGTACTCTTGCTGCCTGGGAGGAGGGCTCAGCTTTGCAGCCATCCTGGGCTGCTCCTACTTTCTCCCCCAGCTCATTTCCCTGAAGTGGATACACGAGAGTCTTCTCCTAACCTGCGCCAGATCATACAGAGGGCGTTGTCATAATTCTAGTCCTGCTTGTTGGTACAAAAGCATGTGCTTGTAACAAAATGTTCTCCTGGGAGCCTGTTTCAATAGCCTTCTTGGTCGTAGTCAGGGGACCCGCCTGAAGTTCATGAAAAGGTCCTTTGTTTGCTAAGACTTTGTTCCAGAGTCAGTAAAAGAGCAGGACTGCTGAAGAGCCAGGACCACAGGGAGACTGGGCTGGAGGGGAAAAGAACAGGGGATGCCTAGGCCCAACCCCTGCTTGCCACCCCAAAAATGCCACTGATGACTCCCAGCAAAAGGTACTGTCCAGGGTCAGAAGGGCCCTGCCTCCTTTTCCCAGCATACTGTCCTTTCAGTTGAAAAGCCGTTTCAGACATCTCAGGTCCCATACCCAGAATCTCTGGGTGAGAGGGGCCTTGAAAGCTGGTTGGGTCTGATTCCCTGCCTCATGCCCAATTTCACTTAAACCATCACCTGCCTTGCTCCAAAAGGTACAGGAAAGCCCATCCGTAATATTTCACAGATAATCAGGCACTGAGCAGCACAGCATGATGGGAAGATCAGAGGCTTGAAAGTCCTGAGTTCAAATCCCGACACTGATAATGAGCAAGTGACCTCATCACTCTATGCCTCAGTTTCTTTATCTGTAAAATGCAGATAGTCCCTCTTTCTGAGGTTTATTGTGCAGGTGAGACCTGTAAAGTATTTCACACAATGCCTAAATCTCTATAAATGTCATGCATTGGCTGTCGTTTTTTAAACTCTCCCATGGGGCATCAGGGCCACAGGGCTGGTCTGGTCTTTTCTGGAAAGGGAGACCTGCTTGCCACTACACCAAGGGTTGCTTCTCTGCTTCTTTTCCGGAATTTGCTTCAGATTCTGTATCCTGCACTTATCTTATATTTCTGTAAGACTCTCAAGCAAGGAAGTGGGCGTCAAGAGGAGAGGCAGCTGGGGGTCAGATAAACTTGGACCAGGGTTCATTCCTGGGCTGTTTTCTTGGTAAACACGGGTGGTGAGTCAGCCTGTAGTTAGCAGAAGGCCATCCGGACCTGAAGTGGCCAAGGTCTGTCTCCGGGCTGCCTCTGGAAGGGTTCTTGCTTGCATTCGCCAAGGCCCTTACCACTATGAGCACCTTGCTTTTCTGACGGCAGAGCGGCTCCCAGAAAGCAAAACCTTAGATGTGACTTCATCAGAGATCTCTCACTACACCTCCATTTCAAAAGCAGCAAGTTTTTCTTTTCCCCGGTCTTGACTTCATTCACTCAGCAAGTATCAAGGAACCCCTGCATCTTTAATGCCAGGCGTCAGGGACCCACGGTGGATTCTCCAGCCAGGTCCTCAGAAAGCCTGGAGGATAGTCAGTGTTAATGCTGCCAGACTGGGGGCGGGGGCGGGGGGAGCAAACTAGAAGCTCCCCAGGTGCTGAGCTTCCTGCTCTCTCTCTATGACAGCCCCTGGGGCCTTTTGAAGAAACAGGGAGGTGCGGGGGGGCGCAACCAGGCAATTCCCCAGGCTTCTGGAGTGCTGCAGGGATGTCGGTCACCCCCATCTCCCCAGAGGAGTCCCTAAGATGCAGGATTTAACAATGGGGAGACCTGGCCTCATCACCCGTAGCGAGACACATAACCGTGTCCTTTACGGAGCACGACCGTGTCTGGGACCACCGTGCCCAGAAGGACGTAGTGTGGTCACCCCAAGCAAGAGACTTGGGATTCCGACCCAGGCCCTCTGACTGCGGAGTCTGGTCTCTTCACCGTACACTAAGCCTCCACAAAGTGTTAAGCTCTTCTGAGCTGAAGATCTTGGCCTGTTTCTTTCTGGGTGGCCTCAGGGCAGAGCATGTCCCTGTGAACTTGCCAGTGTCAGGGGCTTCTTGCTGCCTGCCGCAGCCCGACCAGCTCGTCCCTGTCATTGGTTCAGGTGCCCCTGCTGCGTGCCAGGCACAGCCTCGGGCAGAAGCCAGGGCAGAGTGCGGGCATCATCCCATCCCTGCGGCCGGCTGTGGTCGTCGTCGTCGTCGTCATTTTGTCCAAGTCACAGGGAAGAGGACTCTGCAGTCCTGGACGATTCCAGGGGTAACTTTGCCAGGTGCTCTCGGACTTAGAGTCGAGGCCCCCGCTTTCCTGGACAGGAGGACTCAGTTCGCCCTGACTGAGGCGGTCCTGGAGCGGGCGGGCAGGCCGGCTCCGGTCCCGCTGCTCCCCCCAGGTTCCTGCAGCAGAGAGGCCCTCACAAGCTCTGAGCGGTTCACAGCTGGCTTGGCCTCCATCTTCACTTTGTGTCTCTTGCTGTTCTCCTTTATTAAGATGAAAGGGGTTTTAGATCTTTGCAGCACAGAGCATGTGTGTGTGTGTGTGTGTAAAACACAGGAGGCTGAGAGCTCTTCCCTTCCTCTTCCCCACCCCCTTCTCTCTGTCCCCCCTTCCCCCCTGCCCAGCTGGGGCACAGGCATTGTGTCCTGTACCATCCAAACCCGAGGGGACCAGGGTGGGCAAACAGTCTGGGCAGTCTGGGATTTCAAGCTGGGATTGTGGGGGCCAGAATCCCTCAAGCTGGGCGTGAGTAAGATGGGGCAGGACGGGGAGGGTGGGTGGGGGAACTGTGGGAAAGTCCCGGGGGGCCCTTGCCCTCCCCAGAGAGGCCGGGCTGTCTTTGTGAGCTGGTCTGTCTTTGTTCTCTTCCAAGGATCACAAGGAAGGTGGCGCCCAGCAGCCTGTTTCATTCCATCCATCCCCAGCTGGTCTGTGAGAGGGGAAGCAGGCCGGCCAAGGGAGGGCTTTGTCTCCACTTTGTTTTCCTTTGTACTTTCTCCCTGCTTCCTGCACAGCCCCCTCGAAGACCCTCCCCACTGAGCCCACGGACTTGCTGTTGTCTGGAGCCTGCTTTCTGTCCCTGCGGCCCTCGAGCCTAAATGTGGCTCATCTTGAGCACCAACTGCCCTCCTGGGACGCAGGGGGTGTAGAGAACGAAGGGTGGAGGGAGAGAAGGGGCACGAGTCTGGGAGCCTTGGCATCCCTGCCTGAGGTGGGTGTTACTGTTCCCTCCTCGGGAGGGGCCCAGAGGCAGAGGGAAAGTCTGAGAAACACTAGCTGAAGCCAAGCCAACATCTGATGGTGTGTGAGGGCTGCTTCACTGTGGGAATTCGTTACCTCTGGGTTTCCATTGTGAACACGCCCCTGTGATTTCAGGTCTGGAAATCTGAGATGGGAATCTAGGGGTCAAGGGGGATGATTGGGTGCACCCTGGCTGTGAGAAACGCATCCTTCCTGAGAATGGAGGACATGTGTGGTGCCTTCTTTTGAAAGCGGGTGTCTCCGAGTGCAGGATGTGAGCACCCTGGTGGGTCCCCAGGATGGCACGCATCCTTGGTGCCCTGAGCAAGAAGGCCTGCCTTGGGTCTCTGCCAGGCGCTTTGGGGAAAGTCAAGACAAGCCTTCCCGACTCCAGAAGTCGGGGGTTACAACCAGAGCTCAGGCGGCTCACTCTGTTAGGATGGCAGGGTCTAGAGCTGCGGGCCTAGCATGGCCTCTCGCTCCTCTGATCTTTTCCTGTGAGACTCTGAGCTAATGCTCCGCCTCTCAGCCCCATGGACCCCTGCCTTTAAACTGCTGCTGCTCTGGTGAGCTGAGCTACCTAAGGAGAGGGGCGGGGAGGGCAAGCACTGTGGGGTTCCTGCTCTGGGACATCTCCAGAAATGCCCTCTGCACAGGGCACCAGGCTTACCCACACTCAGAAGGGCTTAATACATATGCCACCTCCCCCCCCTCCCCGCCACACTCCGCTGCTTGTTCATGAAGCCCTTTCAAGAAAGAAGGATTCATCTCAGGAGTTGGGGGGTCAAGAGGGATCAGGAAGGCTCTTGGAGGCAGTTTCCAAGATAGGCGTGCCGTTAGGACCATCAGGTAGGGTTTGGGTCGTGCGGTGTGGACGCAGTGCAGGGAATTGGGTGCAGTATAGGAAACATTCAGGGGACAGTCAGTAATCGGAAGTGGTCAGGGCAGGTGGGAAGGAACTGAGGGGTCCCCCAAGGCTGGGTGGGGCCAGGCCTTGAACCTCAGCCTTAAAGCTCTGACCCATGTCACATGGAGACTAGAACCCAATAAGATGAAGAGAGACCTTCAGAGAAGAGGAGGCCACCCGGCGTGGCTGGGAGTAAGGGAGGGCTCAGAGGAAGTGATTCCAGAGGCCCATGCCAGCCAGGCTGGGGAGGCCCTGGCTTCGGTGCAGAGCAAACCTCAGAGGGGGTGGGGGGTGGGGGGGAGGAGGCTGCGCTTCGAGACTGTGTTCGTCTCTGAAGGCTGCTTTAACAAAATACCACAAACTAACTGGGTGGTGAAATGAAAAACAAACCTCTCAAAGGGTTCTGGAGGCCCGAAGTCTGTGGTCAAGTTACCCGCAGGGCCATGCGGCCTCCGAATGCTCCAAGGGTGGATACTTCTTGCCCTGTCCAGTGGCTCCAGGCCTTCTGGGCCCTGGCAGCTTCACTTGAGCCTCTGCCTCTGGCCTCAATGACCTTCTCCTCTCTGTTTGCTCCTTTTCTGTTCTCTTTATAAGGACACTTGTCACTGGACTTAGATTCCACCTGAGGAATGCAGGCGGGGCTCAGCTCAAGGTCCTTAATTTAATTACTTAAAAGACCATTCCTTCCAAGTAAGGTCACATTCACAGGGTCTGGGTGTTAGCCTGTGGACCTAGCTTTTTGAGGGTCACCGTTCAACCCACCACAGCAGCTGTTGGATTCCAGGTGCGCTGGGGAGAACAGGTGAGAGAAATCTGGGTGTGGACCCAGACAAAAGGCGTCCAGGAGAGCCCCTTCCTGTCTCGGGGGCCTATAAGCCCCCTAGCTTGAGATACCAGGCCTCCTTCTGTCTGTCCCAGGACATGCCGTGGGGACATCAGGCTGCATGGCTGGACGGGAGGACACCATGTCCTTCCTAGGAGATTGATGGCTTCCCTGCCTTCTCCCTCTGTGTATGAGCTGCTGATGGAAGAGCGGGAACAGGAAGGATGTGGGCTCTCCCACCCACATCAGCGGAGTCCAGGCCCCTGACCTTCCTCCCCTTGGGCTGACCAGCTACATGACCCCAGACCAGAGGATGGGTTGGCATCCTGGTGACTTTTTGGAAACCTCTCCCTTTCTGAAAGTGGGCCTTGAGGAAACTTAGTGCTTTGGCTGGTGTGACTGGGCACCCTCTGAGTCTGGCCAGTGAGGCCATAGAGCCACGACAGCAGAGATCACCTTGGTGAGAAGGCCGTTCCTCTCACAGCATAAACTTTGCCATGGGCTCTCCTCCACTGGGCATGGCAGGCAGGGTGGAGTGGGGGGTTGTCTCTGCTCTCTCCCCCACCCCAATCAGGGTCCAGTCTTCACCCTTGCTTCTTCTGAGCCCAGTGTGGGATCTCCCCTGAGCTAGGGAGGAGCATTCGGGGTCCAGTTGTCCAGTCATGGGGACCAAAGACCTTAGACAGTAACACCGGGTGCTCCTTAATGCATACCCATTAGTCTACAGTCTGTTTTCTTCTAGTCCCTGGAGAGGCTGGTAGAAAGCCTTTATGTAAATCCCTAGCCCAGGCCTGGTCCCCGGCCAGCCCTCATAAATGCAGGTCATGATTACTGTGGGGGTGGCTGCTGGGATGACTGGGAGATGCTGGAATACAGTCAGGACTGGGTTTGGGGAGAAGGGTCGAGCCAGGGGCGGGGCCTATTTCAGGGAGTTCTGGTCACAAAGGAAATAGTAGGAGGTGGTATTGCTGAGAGGGAAGAGTGAGGAGAGTACCAGGTCAAGGGCAGCCTTGAGGATGCTTACTAGGGGGTGGGGAGTGCCAATGGACAGGAGAAGGGAGGCACATAGAGGGGGCTGGGTACCAAGGCCCACAGGCCTTAAGTGGCCTACTGAATATTTTATTTGGCTTCCAAGGTTTTCAAAGAATTTTTGAAATAGCACCTGACCTTGTGAAATTGAGGGATGTTGATAAAATCCAGATTTCTGGCTTCTCTTGGAAAAAGAAAAAAAGAAATCACAATGCATGCGACGTGGTGGCTCGTCCCTTCAGATAATGTGTGAGGGACCAGTTGATCCCGGACCCTCACTCGGGTCTCTAGCGTGCGCAGCCTTGCCTGTTACGACGGGGCCTTCCCCACCCCTCTCCCCCACACTTGGTCTCACAACCCCTGCCTTCAGGAAGCATGACTGAAAGGAGGGAAGGGAAGGAGCCCAGTGGTCATGTAAGTGGCAGGTTGGAGGAAGGTGAGCCTGGCTGGAGGCCAAGATGGAGGTTCTGCAGGGGTGTGGGGTGGGGTGAAAGGTGATGGGGGTGGCTGTAAGGACACGGAGAAGAAGACACACTGAGGGCCCAGAACCTCACCCTTCAACCCATTTCTCAATTACGCTTTGTTGGGCCTCTTCCTTCTTCTTTCCTCACTTCCTTTTTTTTTTTTGCCTGCCCTTCCTCTCCTACCCAGGCTTGAAGCCACAGGACCCAGACCCTCCCCAGTGCTGCTCAGCCCTTCTTCTGTCCCCACCCCCAATGGGGCTGCAGGCAGAGAGGAACCTCAGCAAGAGATCCCCTTGCTGGGGCCTGGGCCAGTCTGCAAGGCCATTCTCCTCTCCTGCAGGGGACTCCTGTCCTGGAAGGGTGGGGGCCATCTATACTGAGTCTGTTTGCACCCCTACTCGCCCCCATCCCTGAGTAAGGTGAAGAGGAAGGATTCCGTAGGGCCATGGCACTCCCACAGCGACCATCTCCTCCCTAACACGTGAGAAGTCAGCTCTCACTGATGTATTGGGAGCCTGACAAATTGGGCAGCCTGGTGCTTGGGAGGAGACAAGAGGACATTCAGCTTTTGGAACTTGCTGGAACTCTGTAACTAGGAAGTCAGGGACTGGTGGGCAGAGTAACACAAGGAAAGAGCAGAAAGGTGGCCTGACCTGTAAGGGTTCTGAGAAGGGCAAGGGAGGCCTCCCGGAGGACGGGGCGCTGAGCCGGCCCTGAATGAAGGTGCCACTGGGCTGGGCAGGGAAGCTGACACTGGTGTGCAGCGTGGGCTCCGCTAGGAAGAGGCATGGGATCAGGGATCAGACAGGCCAGACCCCAGGAGGAGAGCCTCACCAGGGCTGCAGACAGACTGCTGGCTCATGGGGCCCAAACTCCACCCCCAAGGCTCAAGGTCAAACTCATGCTCTGTATTCAACCTGTCCTTTCTTATAGTCCTGTTTCCTCAGGGCACAGCCAACCCCTATGAGCTGGGTGGTCGCCCCTCCTGTGATGCCTGGTAGGTGGCAGGGCTCACTCATGCCCTGGGAGGGTGGAGGGAGCGCAGAGAGAGGACAGGCCCACTGCAAACAGAAAGCCTTTGAAGCCACACAGTGGACCTTTCTGACCATCAGTCTCTTCACAAGATAGGATGTTGCAGCTAGCTGCCTGACTCGTGCTCTGAGAATCGAACGACCAAATACTCGCCGAGGGCTTAGCTTTGGACGTTCATCTGTTCACGGGCACACGAGCAAGGGCACACGAGGGCTTAGCTTTGGACGTTCATCTGTTCACAGGCACATGAGGCACACTGCCTCCCCTTCTCTGCTGTCTGTCTGTCCAGAAATCCCTGGGAGGGCCCGCCTGCCTGGACCACTTCGACCCCACCCTCCTCCTCATTAGGTCTCTCTAGTTTCATCTGTAAAATGGTGCTTAGATGAGTACAACACTAAATTCTGACTTCCTTAAATATGTGGCTTTATTGCCCCCAAACAGACCCCACCTCGCCAGGGACTTGGGACTCCAGCACAAGACCAGGTGCACAGTAGGGGTGCAGCCCAAACTTACTGACTGCTCATCTCTTTTAGCCCCTTCTTCCTCGGAGGGTGCAGAGCCTAAGCAGTGGGAAGGGACCCAAGGAACCCCCCAGGGCCTGGGCTGCAGGTGGTTTCCCCTGCCATCAACCCAACTCCTTTATTCCAAATTTATAAGGAAACCACCTCAGCTGTTCCTTTCAGCTCCCAAGATGACGCTTGGGCCGGGGCCAGGGCGGGGCCGGGGTGCCTGGGTGGTTGTAATTAGCAGAGCTAATTGCATATGACAGAGCTGCAGGCTTGGGCTGTAGGGACACCGCAAGAACCAGGAACCGCGCCCTCCTCCCTGGAGGCCTGCCAGGCTTGGGCAGGGCTGGTTCTCAGACTTGAGCCGGGGCTGGAACGACCCGAAGGGCTCATGACAACATAGGTGCTGGACCCCAGCCCTGGAATTTCGGATCAGCAGGACTGGGATTGCACCTGAGCTCTTGCTTCTCTCATGAGGTCCCACGTGGTGCTGCTGAGTGAGGACCACATCCGGAGAACCACTGTCCCGGGGGACTGCTGGCTGCTGAGAAATGGGTCCTGGGTGCCCCTGCTGCTGAGGCCACAGCCAGCCAGCCCTGGGTGGGGGTAGGTGGGTGATGGGTCGGGAGTGTGGATGAACACAGGCTCTCCCCTCTTCGGGTTTGCTATAGGAATTCTGTCTGGAAGGAGGGGGCTACATGGATTGGAGCCAAAGGCTCGCACAGCCACATCTCCCCAGCCAGTGAACACAGGGAAGGTCCACAGACAAAGAGGGGCCCCCAAAGAACAGAAATGAAACTGCGTTCTTGTCCCCTGCTGCTCATGAGCCATTAACATTCCCCAGCTCGTCCGTCCTGCGACGTCCTTGGTGGCTCTCTGCCTCCACGTGTGGATGGTGCTGTTCTTCCTGCCTGGGATCATGTTGGGCTCCTGTGCTGCGTGAGCTCTGTGGCATCCAGCATGTTCTTGCACATAGTGGGTGCTCTGGAAACACAGTACCATAGAAAGAACTTGGGCTTTCCAGCTGGAAACAGAACAGACTGTATCTTTCCAGCTGTGCCTTTTCTAGTCGTGTGGCTAGAAAATGGCTTTTTGTTTCTTGGGCTTGGTTAACTCATCTGTGAAGCAGGGATAACACCCACTTCGGTTATAGGGGGCTCACTATGTACCCAGGACGTCCTAGTGAAGGCTTGATAAATGGAAGCATATCTCTATTAGACAACTGCGTGTGGCATTCATTGGATTAAGCTCTGATTGGGGTGCTGGGAGGCTGTTGGGGATGCAGGAGTGACAGAGCCCAGGGAACAGAGAGGCCATCTGGGGCTTCTTCCCCAGAGTCTGAGGCTTCTGGCCCGGTGCAGAATAAAGGTCTGAGAAAACCACTGGCTGGCCTGACCACCTGCAGCCCTCTGGCCCAGCCCCCGCTGCCTCGTGACCCTGGCTCTTTGCCAGGCTAAGTTTAGCAGTGACCTGCATGGGCCACCACGCTCTGTGGACAGGGGCGGGGGTGGAGAGGAACTCAGCAGGTTTCCTGCCGGCTTCCTGGCAAGCAGACAGACAAAGCCCTCCAAGTGACCCAAGTTCATTTTTAAGCTGAACCCAACTGGGTGTTTTGGGCCACACGTATGGGGTAGCTTCAGTAGGGGTGAGAGCCTTGGGCCAAGGCAGAGGTGAACAATTTTGAAATTGGGGAATGGGATCCTTGGGGAAGGGGTATGTGCGTGTGTTTGTGTGTGTGTGTATGTGCATATGTATCCATGGTTTGGGGAGAGGCTCCCAGATACCAGTCTGTCCCCATGATCTCCAATAAAAGTCACACCACTCTGGTTCCTTCTCCTCATTCTTCTGGCCCCATGGCCCCCAGGGCAGTGTTCCCTGTGGCTTGGTTTGGGGAGGGGAAGTAGAAGTTCCAACTTGGTCCCATCTAGTGATCAGTGAGCGGCCTCATCCCCTTCCCCATCCACAGGCAGAGCCCTCCTGTCCAGATTTTAAAGGAGCAAAAAGACACCTGGGAGTTCATGTGATCCCTGGGAGGGACTTGTTCGTTTGAGTAAGGAGTGAGTCAGAGCTCCATCTCCAGGAGGATCCAAGGCTCCAAAGGCCTCTCCCCTTTGCTGGGGGGTAGGGTGGGCGGAGTGGCGTGCCAAGGGACAGCTACGCTAGATGAGCATTTTGTGCTTTCAAAGCACTTTTGAGCGTGCTTTCCTCCGCACCCCAGGGACTTGGCAGGGCTGGTGTGCTTAGCAGGTGAGAAGATAGAGGCCTGGGGAGGCCTAGAGGGAGGGAGAGGACATGGAAGGGCATCCACTCCCAGCACCTGAGATGGATTCTCTCCCGTAACTCTGCCTTCCTAGGGAGGAGGGTCTTCTGATAGCTCTGTCTCTGAGGGAAAGCCCTGGAGCCTTGGAGAAGCAAGACCCCTTGGCAAGGAGCAGAGTCAGGTTTCAGACCCAGGCCTGTCTGCTTCTAGAGGCCAGGCTCCTCCCGCTTTGTCAGCCCAGCCCATCTCCCCTCTTGCTCTGTGCTCTGGTGTGTGTATGCGTAACCCTACTCTGGTCGGTTGCATCCTGCCAGAGTCCCTTGTGGGGGCATCTGAGTGCCCCCTCAAGAACCTCTACCAGCAGGGTCACTGCGTTTCCCTGTCCCATCACAGACACCCTTTCATGAGAAAACTCGCACAGGGGCAGGCATTTTGCCAAGGGCTTTATATGCATGATCTTGTTCAAGCTTTACAACCTCAGGGATGATTATGCCCATTTCACAGATGAAGAGCTGAGGGCCTAAGAAGTTGAGTGATCTGTCCAAGGTCACATGGCTAGTACGTGTGTGTGCTGACTTCTAGCCCTGTCTTGTCTACTCCAGAATCCATCCTTTTAACCCCTAGCATACAGAGTCAATGGCTCCACTTGGTTTGGGGATTTGGACATCGCCTCTCCCAGTATAAGGAGGCCATTAGAGTCCTTGAACAAGGCACAAGGGTGCCCACAGGTAGCCCTGTGGAAGCTGTTAGGGAGAGAGGAGGAAGACTTCCCAGTCTTAAGGCTTGACGATGGCTCCACTCCTCACTGGCTGGCCTCCTACCCTGAGCTGGTGTGGAGGCTGGTCAGGGGCTGCCCAGGCCTGGGACTGTGACTCGTCAGGGTCTGCTGGGCCCAAAGGGGGCTGCCTATAGTATGGGGGCCCTCAAGGGCCTCAGAACCTCCAAATTGTCTCCCAACTGGCTTCTGTCTGGTGCTGTGCTTAGCCCCGTGTGCCTTGATCTTAAAACCCTGATCCACATTGAGAAGCCAGCCTCGCGGCTTTGCCTCGGACCACCCTGGCAAAACTTTCCATTGAGGCTTCCCTTGTGTGGAAACCAGGGCTGGCCTGTTTCTGCAATTATCTAGCAAGCCGCTCCTCGTCATAGGGAAGAAAAGCTGGCTAGCTTCCCCCTGGACTTTTTCCTCACCCCACACCCCTTCCGGCCTGACTTCCTATACTTTCTCCTGCCCTCCGTCTCCTCCTCAAGTTCACCTCTGAGGCCTGAGTGCGCGCGCGCTGAATTCTGCTGCCTTTGGACCCGTTCTTGGTTCCTGCTTGTGTGTCCAGCTGTGTGTGGGATGGAATCACATCTAAGCGGCAGGCTCTACCCATGGGTGGCAACTCAGGTCACGTACATCCTGGCCCCGCTGGCTAGAAGCTGCAGACTTGTCTTACCTGATGCCACGTCTCTGTTCCTTGGCACCATTAGGGTAAGAACCAGAACAAATGGTTTTAAGGGTGTAAATTCAAGGTTAGGGGATGGGGCTTAAGCGGAGTGGAGAAGCTCCTATCAGCATGCTTTGGCATACAGGGGGTCAGGGGGCCCTCTGTGTTCTCTGCTGTCCTCGCTGAAGTCCCAGACAGGAAGGGGGCTGGGCAAGTATGGGAAAGGCCTGTTATTCCCCAAGGCTCCTGCCGGGGAGAGGAGAGGGTATAATGTAAGGCCTACCCTGTAGGACTGTGGCTTTCAGACTTTAATGTGGATGGTATCAAAATGCAGCTTCCGGTTCCATTGGTTTGGGATGGGGCCGAGGTTCTGTGTATCTAACTCCCAGGATTGTAAGGGGTTAGCCCTTCCCTTGAGATCATTGAGAGCTAAAAAATCCATTTGTCCTGGAGGAATGGAGTGTTTCCCTTCACAATTAAGAAGTCAGATTTAATGTTTAGACAACTCAGGAAAGGAAATCCAGTGACTCCGTCACTCTGGTTTTCTCCAAGATTGCCCTGGAGAGAGACCCAGGAGAAGGCCGGGAGGTCAGTGTCTGAATTTGGACTGAGATCTTACAAATCAGAAGGAGAGTTTTACAGTAGGAGAAGACAAGGGCCCAAAACTGCTTCAGAAACATTTGCTGTTCAGTGAACCTATGTTTTGTACCATTGACTTATGCCGCAACACATTCTGTGTGGGTCACCGTGTCCCTCAATACTGTGACCCTTGGGGGTATGATTGATGGCTTTCCTCTCATCCAGTGAGGAATCTGGGTCTCAGAGAGGTGTGTTAACATGCCCAAGGGCACACAGCTGATCAGTGACAAGGCTGGCCTTGGAACTCCACCTTCTTGTTCTTAACCACAAGGCCTTCACTGGGGAGAGGTGGGTTGAAGTATAGGAAAACAACTCAAACTGACTTAAACAAAGTAAAAACATTATTGATTTATATGACTTCAAAACTCCAAAAGCAATGGCTTTAGGCATAGCTGGGTCCAGGGAATCTGCTTTTGTCTATGTTGGCATCTTTCTCAAGCAAACCCCCCTTTGAGGTATAGAGAGCCATCCCCCGCTGCCAGCAGCTGTGATCCTATTCCCTGGCAAACCTAGTCTTTCTCCCCATCAGTCCCAGCAATTCCCAATTCTGTGTCCCTCCTGTTGGCCGGAGGGAGGTCCTGTGCTTCTGGCTGAATCCACACTGTGGAGGTGGGGGTGTGGAATAGCTTGGGCCTGGGTTATATGTTCACCCCTGGAGCTGGGTATAACCCCACCCAAGCCATAGGACGTGGGCCAGAGAAGAGTTGGCTCCTGGGGAAAGTGCATTGCTGCTTCCAGAAGGGGGAAAGACTGGGCAGAAACAGGACAGCTTCTGTGAGTCACTCAGCCAAGACTGCCGGTGTGCAAGGACTTCACAGTTCTTTCTTCCAAGGCTATGCTGCGGCACAGGGGGTGGGGACTGTGGGCCAGGCAGGAGAACCGTGAGACCTTCATCCACTGGGTGGGACAGATGGACCCGGTGGGACAGAGGTTGGTGTGCGGGTCCGGGGAGGAAGCAGTGTGCACGGAAGCTGGGTGTGACCATTGATCCTGATCCATGTCTCTGTAATAGGAAAGTTCCAGCCATGGCCCTGGGGCTCTTCCGGGTGTGTCTGGTGGTGGTGACAGCCATCATCAACCATCCACTGCTGTTCCCACGGGAGAACGCCACGGTCCCCGAGAACGAGGAGGAGATCATCCTCAAGATGCAGGCGCACCAGGAGAAGCTGCAGCTGGAGCAGCTCCGCCTGGAGGAGGAGGTGGCCCGGCTGGCCACGGAGAAGGAGGCCCTGGAGCGGCTGGCGGAGGAGGGCCGGCAGCAGAACGAGGCCCGCACGGCCTGGGACCTGTGGAGCACCCTCTGCATGATCCTCTTCCTGGTGATCGAGGTGTGGCGGCAGGACCACCAGGACGGGCCTTCCCCGGAGTGCCCGATCGGGGATGAGGACGAGCTGCCCGGCCTGGAGGGCGCCCCGCTGCGGGGCCTCACCCTGCCCAGCAAGGCCGCGCTGGAGCGCTTCTCCGAGCGCTGCATTCGGGGCGCCACGGCCGACGCGGCCCGCACGCGAGAGTTCGTGGAAGGCTTCGTGGATGACCTGCTGGAGGCCCTGCGCAGCCTCTGCAACCGGGACACGGACATGGAGGTGGAGGACTTCATCGGCGTGGACAGCATGTACGAGAACTGGCAGGTGGACAAGCCACTGCTCTGCCGCCTCTTCGTGCCCTTCCTGCCGCCGGAGCCCTACCACTTCCGCCCAGAGCTCTGCTGCGCCCGCCGCCCTGTGCCCTTGGGCCGCCAGGGCTACGGCCGGATCGAGGTGGTGCGGGCCACCGAGGATGCGCGGGGCTGCGTCTGTGGCAAGACCACGCTGGGGGAGGACATGCTGTGTCTCCTCCACGGCAGGAACGGCCCAGCACCGCCGGGCAGCGAGCTGGAGACCCTGCTGTGCGCTGGAGGCTCCCCATTCCTGGACACGCTGCGGGTCATGACGTGGTTCCAGACGGCGCTCACCAGAGCCTGGCACCGCATTGCCCACAAGTACGAGTTCGACCTGGCCTTCAGTCAGCTGGACTCCCCGGGCTCCCTCAAGATTAGGTTCCGCTCGGGGAAGTTCATGCCCTTCAACCTGATTCCTGTGATCCAGTGCGACGACTCAGACCTGTACTTCGTCTCCCACCTTCCCAGGGAGCCCTCCGGGGAGACCCCGGCGTCCAGCACCGACTGGCTCCTGTCCTTTGCCGTCTACGAGCGACACTTCCTCCGGATGACCTCGAAGGCGCTGCCCGAGGGGGCCTGCCACCTCAGCTGCTTGCAGATCGCCTCCTTCCTGCTGTCCAAGCAGAGCCGCCTGACCGGCCCCAGCGGCCTGGGCAGCTACCACCTGAAGACCGCCTTGCTGCACCTCCTGCTCTCCCGGCGGCCGGCCGACTGGAAGGCCAGCCAGCTGGACGCGCGCCTGCACGAGCTGCTCCGCTTCCTGGAGAAGAGCCTGCTGGAGAAGAAACTCCATCACTTCTTCATCGGCAACCGCAAGGTGCCCGAGGGCATGGGACTCCCTGAGGCCATTCGCAGGGCCGAGCCTCTCAACCTCTTCTGGCCCTTCGTCCTGCAGCGGAGTCTCTATCGGAAAACAGTGGACTTCTTCTACGAGATGCTCAAGAACGCCCCAGTGCTCATTAGCGAGTATTCCCTCCATATCCCCGCAGACCATACCAGCCTGCCCCACAAAGCTGTTGTCTTGTAGGGCGGACAGGACCCGGGGGGCCAGGACGCAGGGCGCCCCATGGGCCCACACCTCTGGGGGCACCTGCAGGCCGCGTCCCGGGAGAACGACGGGCTTTGTGGGGCGCCACGGCTCGGCCCACCGGGGAAGCCAGGCCCCATGGCACGGAGGAGACAGGATTCCAAGCTGGCCGAGCTGGTTTGCTTTCATGCCACTGGGGTCTGCTGGTGAAGTTGTTGTCTGGGTTGGGTTGACCCTTTGCGTCTTACTTTTGGATCACCACAAAGGGCCAAGAGGATGACAAAATCCTCCCTGGACACTGAGCTGAAGACAACGCAAACATCGATTCAGGTGTCATTTTTGACGTCCCGGGTCCAGGCTTGCCTTAAATATCAACAGGGGATCTGTAGGAATGCTGGGGGCGGGTGTGCATGTTAAGACCCTGCAGCCTGTTCCCAGTAATGCTTGACCCCAGGCATCCGCAGCCAAGGCACCAACAGGGACAGTT
This sequence comes from Mellivora capensis, assembly GCA_004024625.1. Classification (NCBI taxonomy): domain Eukaryota; kingdom Metazoa; phylum Chordata; class Mammalia; order Carnivora; family Mustelidae; genus Mellivora; species Mellivora capensis. The sequence goes on along the minus strand of PISX010008814.1, from coordinate 49,609 downwards.
GTGGGAATTTGCCACCTTCCATCCACAGCCTGCACTACTAGGGTCCAAATGCGGCTGCCGTTTTTTAAACTATTTGGAGAAAAGACCTAGAAGAGATTCAAGGCCCCAAGGGGCCAATGTCTGTTGCCCAGAAGTGGATACTTGGTGGCAGAGAGAAGTTTCAGTCAGCTGCTTTTCCAGCTATGTGTCTCACTCAGGGTGGACTCCCTTCCCCAACTCCTTCCCACAGTGTGCTGTGCCCTGAGCACCGTAGTGGGGACAAGCTCCACAGCTGGTCTCCGGCCATGCCTGTGCTGAGGGCAGGTACTGAAGGCGGAAGCTGCAAGAGACACAGGGTGACTGGGGCGCAAGGTAGAACGTGCCCCCAGGGTGCTGGGGTCTGCCTCTGATGCCCAGTTCAGAGAAGACGGCAGAGCTGAGGAGTGAGGGAGAGATGCCATAGCCTGGAGTGTTCCTCAGCAGCGTCACAGTCCTAGAACCGAGCATGCCTGGAGGCAAGAGGAGACCTAGCTCCACCTGTTGCCCCCAAGACCTCTTCACTCCAGGGGGGCACCCTCATGGCACAGAACCTCCCATTTCTGGATGGGTCTTGCCAGCCACGCAGATGAGCAAGACCCGAAGAGGCTCAGCCGCCTGGGGACACACATGGACAACAGTGCTGACCCAGCCCCCAAGCCCCAAAGAGATCACTTCGGCATTGCTGGGGGTTGCGGTCACGGGACAGGCGCCAGAGTCTGCGGTGGGACCTGGCCCATCTCCGGGCCTGGGTAGGGGGGTTGGGAAGCCACTTCTCCACTGGTGGCTTCGCTGTCCCTTCGGGAATTCCTCCCATAGTACTGTCTCACTGACCCTTCCAGCAAGCCAACGGAGAGGTAGGAATGAGTGCACCTGGGTTCCCCTCCAGGGTTTAAGCTGGCCAGGCCTTCGAGCAGCCTACCCTGTTCCATGGGGGTGTCAGGCTTACTACGAGCTACAGAGGATCCTGTTCCCTCACCCAGGGTTGCTCTCACCTGGCCCCAGGGGTTCTGGAAGATGGACGATTTGCCTGACAGGGTTCACTTGCAGCAGGAGGGTCAGCTGTGATGGGGCACTGAGGCCGTAGGAACCCTTCAGTGTGAGCTGGAGTCAGGCCGTGCAGACTTGGGTCTTTGTCTCCCTAGCGCCAGGAAGGATCATACCCATATGGCCCCCAGCAATAGCCCCAAGCCCCCCATTCAGTTGTGATTTATTTCCAGAATCGGGGTGAATGTCCGTATTTATTACTGCCCATGCCTTGCCTGCCCCCACCCCCTTATCCTTATCTTGTTGTGCTTGGAGGAGACCCCACAGGTGGACACCAGACTCCAGAGGCTGACACCAAGCGTGAACCTCTCTCGGCCTCCCCTTGGCTTCCAGGAGAAAGTTCACTGAAAAATGACCTCCTGGCCTCTTGCTTATCCAGAGATGACAACTCAGCAGGACAGTGGGAGATCTTCTATGCACCAAAGCTGCTTCTGAAGCTGAAAGCAGCAGAACTCTCGGTGTTTCGTGCTGCCTTATTTATACTGAAGGAAGAATTAAATTCTTGCAAGGAGTAGAAACTGGTCACGGTGTTTGTTTTCACTTCAGGAAGTCTGTGAGGTTCCCTGAGCAGAGTTAGGGAGCAGAGAGGGTTTCCTGTTTAGCCCCAGAAGCTTTCACTCCCTTTTGATTCTTATGCTTTCAGGAAACTTTAAAAAATAACAAAATAGAACTTTTCTAGCCCATCTTTGAAGTAGCCCATGGGGTTCCAGAAGGGGAACGTGGGGGATGTCAGCACAAACCTTCTTTCACAGAGCTCGATGTGCAAACAAATGTGGGAGATAGTAGGAACATGAAGCTCTTGGGTTTTGAGTAAAGAAAATGTCTTTTCAATGGAGGTTTTAGTCCATCAGGGCATTTTATAGGCCTTTCCACTGAGGACACTCAGGGCTCTCTCCTTTCCCAAGCATGCTTGACCCCACCAGGCATCTGCTCGATGCTTGGGGAAAATGCTCCATTTTGCCACATGTCTTGACAGCACTAAAAGGAGGACAGTGGGCCCAAGGCTAAGACGTCCATTAGGCTGGGAAGGGCCACAAGAAAGGTGGGAACACACCACTGGCTGGTCTGAAGGAGAAGCCTCATTAGCGTCTCCTTCACCTGTGGTGGCCCCACACTACACGTATGGGTGTCAGCCGGGTTTGGGTTTCTGGGCCACACTGCAGACTTCCGAGGAGTCTTCGGGAGTCCAGCCCAAGATTCTGCATTTTGCCAAGGTCCCCACGTGATTCTGAAAGTCCCAAGAACCACTGCTCCCTAGGGGTTTAGGGATTAGACATTGCCTGACAGAGCTTCTGAAAGATGGGTAGGACTGAGCCAGAAAAGTGTCCCAGCCAGAACCATGGAATGAGGGGAGGGGCCTGATAGACGGGGCAACATTGAAGTAGTGCCTACTTGGTGCCCATCACCCTTCTACATGCATTTATGTACATCCACTCGTCCAACACCCATGTCCACACTATGATGTGGGTGCTGTTAACACCCTCCCCATTTCCCAGAGGAGGACGCTGAGCACAGAAGGGTAAGTTGCAAAGCCAGGATCTGAAGCCACGCAGGGCTGGTATATATATTGATAGATACTGAGAAGTTGTAGCAAATGAGTTTGAAAACGTTGAGGCTGATCACAGCCTTCAAAGCTGAGCCATGGTAAACGTGAACTTCATACAATAAGCAGTGGTAAGCCATTGCTGATTTGTGAGACAGTACCTTGATTTGCCCCCAACCGTGAAGTCCCTATGTGGTCGGCCCTGTGTCAGGTGCCCTGGGGAGGGAGGTCATGGCCGGCTTCCGGGGTGGTCGGGGTCAGTGAATATCCTGGACGTTCTAACTTCAGTCACTGCATAGGCCGTGATTCAGAACATTCCCATGCTCAAAGCGGTCTCCACCCCATGGGACAGCGATGGCCGGCACACCGGAAGCAAAGCGAGGCAATAACCACTTGACTTGTCCCCACCCCACTTCACCCTCCTCTGCCTCGCCCCCAGACCCCCACCCTGGGAAGGGCATCTTTTAGAGTTAACTTTTCTCATTGCCATCCAAAAAGAGCTTGTTTTTCTAACTAGTTGCTTTTTTTTTAAATTTTATAAAAACAATACAGTCATGATAAAAAAAATTCAACCACTGACAGAATAATTAAGCAACAGATAAAAGCACCCACCCCTTACTTGCCATTCCCCAGCCATAACCAATACGAAGTTCCTTGCGTATTCTTCCAAAAATTTTCTATGTATGCATCACACGTGTGCATGCATCCCTTTTCCTTTTTTACACGAATTGCATCATACCGTCTAACTTCTCTTGGATATCATTTTTGAACATTTGGTTCTACCCTATATTTCAAAAGAGCTGCTTCCTTACTATCTCCCTATATGTATGGATGTACCCTAATTTACCCAGCCTCCACTACTGAGGGACACTTAAGTGTCTCCACTTCTTTTGCTATTATAAACAACACTGCAGTGAACATCTCAGTGCGTAAAGTCTGCTTCCTCCCTTCTGGTTAATTGCTGATATTAACCACAGTTAGTTAACCACAGTTAACCACAGTTAATTGTTGTGATATGTACTCACTAACTGGGTACATACAGATTCACCACCAAGTATCTTACCATGACAGTTAACGATAGCCTGGATTTTATTCCATCATCATGACTCCCTAGTGAGAAAAAGGCATTTTTAACCAAGAATTGAGCAAAGAGCTTGTGTTCTGCCCTGGATCAGACGCTATGTGGGGAACAGAAGTACAAGATGAGGGCTCTGCCCCGTGGACGTGGGTCTATTAGGAGGACAAAACTGATGGCCAAAAAAATAAGCCCAAGAACAGTAACGAGCATTAAGTACTTGAAAGTGAAATGCTGTGGCTGTCAGGCCTGCACGGCAAGAGGGAACTCAAGAACTCCCAGATCAGCTTTGGGTTTGGGCTGTAACCGTTTCAGCTCCCTTCCATGCAGGAAAACATGAAGAAAATTTACTCACATGATTGTTTTCCTGTCCCCAAATGCATGTGTTCTGTTCATGTGGGCCCAGGCCTGGTTTATTTCTTCCTGCACAATGCGGGACCCCTGTTTTCCTGGCATTAGCAGCATTTTCTATTCCTTTGATGTTCCTCTGCAGCCCCACAAAGAAACCAGGAAATAAAGCCGTCAGCAACAAACTCTTCTAGCAAGATGGAACCACACAAACCTCAGAGATGTTCAAAGGCATCTTTTCTTGCTGGGAAAATGTAGGTCTTAGAAGTGCCAGATGTGATTTGCAGGACAGGAGTGGGCTAGGAGGTTGGGAAGAATTTGGTCCCATCTGTTTCTTTAAAACTCACTTACCAGTGATCTTTCAGGGGCTCTTAAGGTAACTTATTTAAAATAGAAACAAAGCAAAGACCCACTTCCCACCACTTCTCACAAGCCGCCCTTGAGCCTGTCTTCCCACCTGGCCAGAGATGATGCACACAGCCCCCAAGGCCTCACTGTTCACTTACTTCTGGAGGGTAGACTGGACTATGTTGGACCAAATGTCTCTCAGGACAGTGGTTGGACCTCCCGTGGCTGACAGTTGTCTTGGGTCTCCTCCCAAAAGCATGGCTAGTGCTGAATCAGCCCCAAGATATCCCAGCCAAAGAAAATGAGTCAGCCCATACATACCTCCTACCCCAGGAATCTGGGCCAACCAAGAGACCGCAGAGACCTCAAGTAGAGCCAGATCCAGGGCCCAGGAGGTGGGTGGCATTCTGCCCTCTCGATATCCCTCGCTTTGTCCAGACCAATTCCTAGAAGCCCTCTCCACACATTTGTGTCCTCCTTGCAACATTTTATAATCTGACCAGGCAGGAAAACTACTGAAACTCCACCCATCCAGAACCAGACTTCAAGCAGCAGGATCGCTCAGCCTGAATGTTTCAAGATCCAGAGAGAGACAAGGAAGTATAGACCCCTGCCCTAACTGCACGCACCCACCCAAAATGGAGACCCGCATATGAGGTACTGCCCACTAGACACCCAGCGTCTCCCATGACAAAGCCATGCAAAGACCCCTTAAGGAGTCCGAGATTCCAGACCATACAAGTGACACAGGGGCTGAGAACTTGGGCTCTGTGTTCAAATCCCGGCTGTGCCATGTCCTAGCTCAGCAAGACTTGTAATGTATATGAGCCTTGGTTTTGCCTCAGTCTCTTCTGTAAAATGGAGATGATACTGTCCACGGTACAGAGCCACTGAGAAGACTGAGTAAAAAGGTCATATGAGAAGCACTTAGCTTAGGACTTGTATAATAAACTCAAAGACAACAAACAGAACAAACAAAAACCATAAACAGGAGTTTTCTGTTGACTCTACCTTGGGTTCCTTCCTCCACGAGAACACCAGAAGCCTGGGCTTTAGGCTAGGGCTGTAGCAGAGCCCCACCTAGCCCTTCCTCTGCTTTCCAGATTAGGCAGCTCTTGCTCCACTGCAACTGGGATGCCTGTCGTCCCCTACCCCACCCCTGCTGCATCAGGTTGTCCCAGATTAAGTCCCCAAAGAGGGCCTTTCTGGAGCAAATGAATAGCCAATTACCATTTTATTTTAGATGGAATTTTAAGAAATGATTCCTGCCGGGTGCCTGGGTGGCTCTGTGGATTAAGCCTCTGCCTTCGGTTCAGGTCATGATCTCAGGGTCCTGGGATCGAGTCCCAAATCGGGCTCTCTGCTTGGCAGGGAGCCTGCTTCCCCTTCTCTCTCTGCCTGCCTCTCTGCCTACTTGTGGTCTCTGTCTGTCAAATAAGTAAAATCTTTTAAAAAAATTATTCCTGCCCTTACTATCTATACAGTTTCTAATTATTTATCCTGGTACCTTCCTCCTATGGCAGAAATGCACAGAAACACACACACACACACACACACACACACACCCCTTTTGAGAGACTTCCTAAATCCCTGAGCATAACCCAATATTCCCCAGCTTTGGAAGCATAAACCCAGATTTATCAAAGGCTGCTCCTGCTAACAGATCGCCATGCTAGGTTCGGAAACCCCAGTCTTGTGCTCCTAGGACAGGGACTGCTCTGGCTCCCCTGGGCGAGCTGCAGGTCAGAGCCTGCCTCGGCTGCTTTGTCATGGGCCCGACAGGCTCGCAAACCCACTTGCCAGCCTGCCCCCATGCCAGGAAGCAGACCCTTGATCTTCAGCCACACCGTCTGCTACGGACAAGGAAGCAGGCCTGCCGGGACCCCACTGTCTGCAAGGGGATTCTTGAAGTGCTGGATCCTTGGGAGGAAGTGACAAGACAGAGTATTCCACAGTGCTTGCCTGGAGCACCTGTCCTTTCCCTGAGCAGCATGCCCCCTGGTGCGCCTGTGTGTTCCACGCAGCACAGCACTCAAGCTGACTAATCACCGTGCAGGACTTTGGTCATTTCAGACGCTTCTACTTAAACACACTCCAGGAGGGCAGAGAAGCAGGATTCGGAGTACTTCACAACAGGGGAAAGGGTCTTTATGTTCCCATCATCGATAATGTAGCAAGATTTGGGGATTCAGTGATCAGCTAGGCTTGGGGTGCTAGGAAGGGGAGGAAGAGAGACAAAAGTCCTAGTTTCCAAGGGCTCGCAGGTCATTTGAGATTACGCCCACACGCATGGAACCAGAAAACACTCCAAACCATGAATCAAGCCATGTGCAGCGTAGGACATCTTGTCCCACGAAGTGATAGGAAAATGAACACAGAGGTCAGGTTTGATCTTTTGCAGAAGTCTTGCCATGATAATAAGGTTGCCTGCCACTGACTGAGCATTTACCTGGCAGGTGCTGAGCCCTTTCATGGAGGGTCTCCTCATTCTTCTTCAACAGCCCTATGAAATAGAAACTCATGGTCCCATTTTACAGATAAGAAACTGATGCTCAGAGAGGTTACGCAACAGAATTTGCGTAATTCTGTTTACGCAATATCTGACTGTATGTCTGACTGAACAGCCCTATTCTTATGCACGCTGGTGCAGTATCTCTTGGCACAAAAAGACTTTTGTATCTGAACTTGCAAGAGAAAAGTCTGGTTGAAAACAAAGAAAACCAGAGTGTGTTCTGAGGAAGACTACAGAGTAGAGGCAACAGCATGAGCAGAGGCTCAAGAGCTCTGAGGAGCCAGAGGTGAGCAAAATGTTTGAAAAAAACAACGTCCAGCCTTCCAGGGACTCGCAGAGGAAGATGAATAGGAAATGAGTCTCCTGGGTGGGCAGAGTGTTCGGTGTGTGGGGGAAAGGGAGAAAGGGGCTGGAGGCTGATCTACAAGAGCCAGCCCCCTCCTTGAGCTGGATATTTAGTTATTCGTGAAGATTTTAGCTAACAAATGGAACCAGGCCCACATAAACCATGGGCAGTATAAGCTTGGTTCTGAAGGCCGAGCAGCACAGAACCCCTACATCTAGAAGGCCATTGACTTTGACAAAGGAAACGTGGACCAGGCAAGACATGAAAGTGAGGAATCAGGGAGAGAGACACCCCCCCACCACCACCACTTCCACCTGCCACCGAAGCTCCAGAGAGCCACGTGGAGGCACACGCAGGAGCAACACACTTCAGCTCGGACCCTGTAATTCAGACCTCATGCACATGAACATTCGACAACTGCGTTGTCTGAGAACGGAGAAATCTAGAGCTAGAAGGAACTTGAAGTAACACTGGGTCACCCCCCACAACCACTGCCAGCTGTCCCAGCCACCCCACCCCACCCCCAGCCACGTCAGGATGTCACTGGACTCGGTGTAGATGGGCTCCAGCTCAGAACCTTTTAGGAAGCGAGCTTCCCAGGACCTCCTCTGGTCGCGGTCCACATACACCCTCATGTATGACAACGAGGCTCTTCCAAATGCTGTGGTTCCAACTATTTTTCTCTTTTTCCACTCTGCAGGACAGAGAACAGCTTCCACCTTAAATCTGTAGGTTTAACATGCTTTTGTAAGATATACACCAATTGTAAAAAGTGGTTATCTCTGCGACACGAGATGGTGGAAGAATCCCTATTTTTTTTTTTCATTGTGGCATTTCTTTTAAAACCCTGATATATTATTTCTGCCATCTCCTGCAATAAAAGACACGGGATTTGAAACGCTCCTCATGGAGCATGATTTAATTGCCTCTTGTCTCCAGGCTAAACCCTTGTAGTTTTATCCAGAGGTTGACAACCGACTCAGCAGGGCAGGAGGGTGACATAAAGGGGAAGGGAGGCGTGGAAGGCAGCGCAGGTGACCAAGGCAAGCTGGCAGAGAGCCCGCCTGGACAAAAGGCTTCCACACCCCAAACCGGGCTGTGTGCCACCAGCCTGCCATCTCTCCCCACGAGCATGTTTCTCATCCCGTGGAGCCTGGTTCTTCAAGCTTCAAAATTAGTATGTAGAGCCCCAAAACGAACATCTTTGGTTTTGGTCGTCCAGAGACATGCCATTATCTGTGGTGTCAACAACAATCTCGGTCTCACGCCAAATGCTGGCCAGCACACAGGATTTACTCCCAGAGACCCATCGGTCCCCAAGTCCTAGGAAAGGCGACAGGGGCCCAGCAAAGATCCCGGGAAAATGGGACTCACATCCTTTACTCTGTACTGGCTCCAGTGCCATGGCAATGGGGCGCCCCCTCCTGAGATGCCCACGTCATGCGAAGCCTCTTCTGGCCCACCAGGCCACCTCACCGCAGGCTTGCGTCCATCCAACTGGCTCCAAGTCACGCTGGTAACTATTTACATGAGTCAAAATCCACCCAGAGGCAGCAGATGGCCAGGCCAGGCTGAGATGTGGGGAGAAACTGGGCTGGTTGGGCTGAGTCAGAGGCAGGGGCTGGAGACAGCTCCTCAGTGGGCCCTAACAAGCAGAATATCACGTCCTCTAGTGCACTGCCTGGTGCCCCGCACGGGCAAGAGACTGAGAAACAATGAGGCGTGAACACAGCTGAAATGATCACAGGCTGGTCCCTAGACCCTGAGATAAAATAGCACCAGACAGGCCGGTTCCACTCCTGTGGGGTAAGGGACAGAAGCCTCCAGGCTCAGGTACCTGTGAGCACCCCCGGCCACCCTCCGGGATCTTTGTCACCGTCTGTGGTGAGCAACGCTGGGCAGAGCCAGTGGAGACACCACATGGGGCCAAGACAAGCGGCTCCAAAGTACCTCAACCAAGAGCAGAATGACCAGGAGGCTCCTGCATTTTTGCCGTCTTTACCCACCATGGGTCCGGAGCTTGGTTCACAGCAGGCAGCCAGAGGCATTTGTTGGAACAAACTGAAAGCATGTGTGACGCAAATCCAACAAAGTGACCTTTGCCTGGGGACTGGGTTTGGGGTGTGTCTGTTTTTTCAAGGCAGGATGTTGGCTGTAGAACATTTTGTGAGCCATCCTGAGCCCTGACAGCACCAGCGAAATCCTGACGTCATTAGTCTGGGCGGACAACAGGTGTTTCATTTCCTGCTTTGGAATTCTTTGAGTCATAAGACCCTCAGTGTCTCACAGGCCCACGCCGAAGTGGGAACGTGAATGACACCCACACGTGCCCGTGTGGATGGCAGCTCTCGTGTGCCAAATGGAGAGGATTTGGACCTGGAGTGTTTTCTTCTTCCTCCTCTTCTCTAGCTTTCCGCTCACCAGGGAGGTTGTGGACAGTGCCGATCTGCGGTGATGAACATCACCGATGGACAGGCCTTGAACCTCCACATCAGCATCAACCCCAATAATCTGGAGGTTAAACTGGGCCAAAGGCCAAGGAACCAGAAGACACAGAGGCTCCCAGGCTCCCAAATGTGCTTGGGCATTAGCATGGGCACTAGAGATTTCTAGGGAACCTTTAGAAGGTATGGGCCAGAAGAGTCACACCAACGGACTATCAGAAAGAATACATTTTCTGTCTCCACGTTTATTGGGAACCTCAAAGAAAACGAACAGATTGACTGACCCACCAAAACAATTCCTGATGCAGAGTCACGACATGCTTGGGAATTCTGGATGGTGAAGGGATGGACTGAGGCTCAGCAAGCTAGCCCATAGTCAAAGGCATCAGGGTTGTTCTGAAAATAAAGATTCAAGAAGCCCAAGAAAATGTTCTTATCTATGAGAAGAGCGCACACCGTGGGGTCCTGCTTCATGGCCGCTGTCCAGAGCCGTAGTGCTGGCGTGTGGTTTAAACAGCTGTAGGACAGGAAAGAACCGTTAGCTCGTCTGCAAGGGAGGCCATCGGGAAACGTGGCATGCGTGGCTTTTTAGATTTACAAGACACAAAAGGCTGGTTTATAAAGTTATCTTAGTTACCTTATCATCAACTGATCGTGATCATGTACTGGAGGAAAATCTTATTTGGGGAACAGCTGTGTGTGTTTTGAATCACGGAAGTTGTTGCTGCTTTTAACAACGCTGCTAAAATACCTGTGGGCTGATTGTTCTGGGGAAATAAAGTGTGTGGGCTTCCCTGTTTACCCCCCAAAAAGACAACCCCCTGTCATTCTTAGATTTTACTGCAGGGAGTCTGAAAAAAGTAAAGACAAGTAGTTTCCAAAAACACTTTTTTTTTTAAAGATTTTATTTATTTATTTATTTGACAGAGATCACAAGTAGGCAGAGAGGCAGACAGAGAGAGAGAAGAGGAAGCAGGCTCCCTGCCGAGCAGAGAGCCCGATGTGGGGCTCGATCCCAGGACCCTGAGATCATGACCTGAGCCGAAGGCAGAGGCTCCAAAAACACTTTTTAAAAGTCAGCAAAACCATCATCCACCCTTGAAGTACTGGAGCTGACTGAGCCCCTTTCCAAGACAGACCAGGAAGTGGAGGTCTAGGATATACCCATGACTCGCTCAAACAGTACAACTGGTTAGTGGAAAATCCAGGAGCGGAGGGTTCCCTGGGCCATGGCTTGGTATCTGTCCCCAGAGGAGACAGGTTTTGGTCATGTTTATGTTGACACATAGTTTAAAAGATCTAAATACTTTCTATCTGGGAGCACCTGGGTGGCTCAGTCAGTTATATGTCTGCCTCCAGCTCAGGTCATGATCCCGGGGTCTGGGGACTGAGTCCTGTGTCGGGCTCCTTGTTCAGCGGGGAGCCTGCTTCTCTCTCTGCTTGTGTGCTCTCTCTCTGACAAATAAATAAACAAAATCTTAAAAATAAACAAATAAATATGTTCTATCTGACCTTTCATCGGAGATAGTCAAAGTAGAAGGTTGAAGAGAACATTGCTGGGTGAGTTCGAGCCCACGCATTGTGAGGGTACAAGATGTAGTTCTGCCTCGGCAGAACCCGGTTCTCCAACCAGCTCCCCAATGCCAGAATTGTCCGGCACCCACCCTGTGACTGTCTGGGAGCCCAGCAGGTGCCCACCCAAGTTCAACGTCTCAGAGCATCATGGGAACAAAGGACATATTCTGCCTGGGGACCTTACATGGTCTCCCCGAGTCCACCAGGGAATTTCTTCTACTTTAATCATCCCTACATTTCCATGGTGAATGGCTGGCCATTCTGTTTGCTACCCAATGCAACCCCATAGTCAAAGGTCTTACTCGGCGATTCCATACACATCCAGCCGCTCAAACCAGGGCCAAAAGAGGTAATCAATCATGGATATACAGTCTCCACCAAAGAAGATGGTATTCTGATAGCCAAGAATCTAAAAGTTTAAACAGAACAAAGGCAAATTAATTTACTTACCTGCTGACATATTTATAGATGCTAAATACAATTATCAAATTGGTTCCTGAAGAGGGAGAACCAAGGCTCTGCTTCTCCTTCCAATCTGTTACATAATGCGTCTGCCCTTTTCCTGAGGTTTCTTCCACTTCCTTCAGGGCCAAACTCCCAGCCACGCTCAGCCCTTCCCCCCTTTCAACACTGGAACAACGAGGTGGCTCATCTGACTGGGGAATGTGGAGGAAAACCCAGACAGGGAGCGAAGTCCCGACCTCTTGGCCTAGAACAGTTTCCTCAGAGTCCTAAGCTTTCCATGGAGGAGCTCAGCCCCTGGAGACAGGGGCCCTGCCCCACACCCGCCCATGGCTGAGAGGGAGGGGACCTCATTAGAAACCCTGCTTGCTGCAGTCGTGATCCCCATTCTCCAAGATCCACTTTATCCCTAATTAAGGGGATACCATGGTTTCCATGTCTTCCTCTTTGTAGACTTATTTCTTGATTCAAAACGAACACAGGAAAGAGCAAATGCTATTTAGTGGATTCCCTCAAATTTCAACACTGTCTGTATATCCTATTTCCTTGTTTTATTTGAGCTCTTCGAACTTCACACTTTTGGGCCACTTAACACTGTCAACTCCTTGCATTAAAACAGAATTTCTCATTTCCAAATGGGACAAATTTACACAGACCGTAAAGCAAACAGATAAACTCTAAACAGCCAAAATACAGTTTAAAAAAAAAAAAAAAGTAGCGGAAAATTTTAAAAGCAAAAATACTTAGTAGAGCTTATTGTCAAGCCAGGTCTTTCCAAAGAGAAAAGTACGGTGCCAACTCCCCAATTCAATCAAGCAAACAACACTCTTGGACCCACAGAACTCATCAACTACACACTTGCCTATAGTTATAGAGCCAGATTCCTATATCCTTTATCTGGATTTCTCTATTCCTATCTCTCTCATCAGGCTTGACTGTTCCTACTCCAGCTTATGGTCTCTCCAATGTAGTCTACAGCTGTAGTTAAGAACGTCAGCTCAGGGGCACCAGGGTGGCTCAGTGGGTTAAAGCCTCTGCCTTCAGCTCACGCCATGATCTCAGGATCCTGGATCGAGCCCCGCATCGCATCGGGCTCTCTGATCAGCAGGAAGCCTGCTTACCCTTCTCTCTCTGCCTGCCTCCCTGCCTACTTGTGATTGCTGTCGGTCAAATAAATAAATAAAATCTTTAAAAAAAAAAAAAAAAAAAAAAAAGAACATCAGCTCAGGGGCAGGCAGACCTGATCTTAGGCTAGGCTCCCCCTCCTATTCAATATGGAATCCTAGGCAATTTAGCTACGTACCACCTCCTCCAAGCCTCAGTTTTCTCATCTGTAAAATGGTGGTAAGTTAGTGCCCACCTCAGACGTTATGGTGAGGAGTGATCATGCATGTAATCATGCATGAATAAACAAAAGCTCTTATGATGAGAAAACACAGAGACATCCATACCTCACATCTACAGGGTGCAGATGCATCTCTGACAGAAAAAAATCAATGGGATCCCCCACCTGCCACCCTCCCCAGAGGAGAAACCAAATCTTGCTGCCCTCAAGTCCAAGTTTTTATTATCCCCTGACATGGCATGGAGGAGTTCCTGTGATGAGTGTCCTGGAAGTCTGAAAATGTTAGGTAGCATCACTTTGTTCAAGAAAACTAACAGGATGGACTAAACCAGTGGAATCTGGCCAATGAAAACTCAAAACAGGCTATTTTAAGGCATAAGGAAAATAGATCTAACTTACAGCGGAAAGGAACAAATCGTTCAGTATTTATGGATTCCAGACAGCATCAAATCTTCTTTATGTTCACAAATGGATAATAATTATGCAAACTTTTACCACTGGCTTCGAAACATATACCTCTAGCTTATTATTGGCCTTCACGGCACAAATCAGAACGAAATCTAAATCGAAGGACCCTGGAACAAGTATAGCTCTTCTGTTTACAGATGAGTGGTGCTCTTGGGAAAGTCCTTGTCAAAACACATCACACACAGACATTTACTGGAACCCATGCTAGGTCCTTTGGTAAAGTAATATTTTGAAAATGAATAACTGCTTAGTAATTGGTATGTATTAGTATATATGTTTAAAGCTTTTTATATACTCAAAATAGGAGTATGTCTTTTAATATACATGTTCCAGATACAATTAGTTCTTATATAAACACTCAAAGGAATTCGAGCCCTATCAAAGTACACGGTACAATAAAAAGTCAAGATGAGGGGTGCCTAGGTGGCTCAGTCATTAAGCGTCTGCCTTCGGCTCAGGTCATGATCCCAGGGTCCTGGGACTGAGCCCTGCGTCGGGCTCCCTGCTTGGTGGGAAGCCTGCTTCTCCCTCTCCCACTCCCCCTGCTTGTGTTCCCTCTCTCACTGTGTCTTCTGTCAAACAAACAAAAAATCTTAAAAAAAAAAGTCAAGATGAGGGGCGCCTGGGTGGCTCAGTGGGTTAAAGCCTCTGCCTTCAGCTCAGGTCATGATCCCAGGGTCCTGGGATCGAGACCCATGTCAGGCTCTCTGCTCAGCAGGGAACCTACTTCCCTTTCCTCTCTCTCTCTCTGCCTACCTCTCTGCCTACTTGTGATCTCTGTCCATCAAATAAATAAATAAAATCTCAAAAAAAAAAAAAAAGTCAAGATGAGCCCATGGATGGAATAGATAAGGCATCACTTATCCTCTTCCAGCCTTTCCCACCCCCAAAATACATATTCACATTCCCTCGGACTTTCATCTTTTTTTAAAGATTTAATTATTTATTTGAGAGACAGAAAGTGAGAGACAGAGCAGGAGCAGAGGGGGAGAGGCAAAAGGAGAGGGACAAGCAGACTGCCCCACTGAGCAGGGAGCCCAACGCAGTGCTCCATTCCAGGACCCCAGGACCATGACCTGCGCCAAAGGCAGATGCTCAACCCACTGAGCCACCCAAGCGCCCCTCTTGAAATCTTTAAGACCCTCAGTGGGAGCGCTCCCTTTCATGCGAAACGGATATCTTCCAGACATAGGCAGTGGCCTTTCCATTGAGAATCACATAACATCAGTATTGGAGGGGTCACTGGACCTCTTCTAGTGGGACTCCCCTCCCATTTTACCGTGTATTTACACCACGCTCAGTACCAAGGAATTAAGAGACGCGGTGTTTAAAAAAAAAATGTAGACCATAATATATAAAACATGGAAAATACTAAAACACTAAGATCAGAGAAAACAAAAGTTAGAAGGTCAAAACAAGGAAGGAAAACGACATCAATATATCAAACCTGGGGTCCTGCAGAGTTCCTTAAATAAAGCTCTGAGTTTGACTTGAGTTTCCTGAGCCAAGGGGGAGAGGAAACTGCGCTGGTGAGCTGAGAGTGATTCTTGCCTCTCCCGTGGAAGCACAAAAGGACTCTCACTTTTCAGGAGAGGAAACAGTCCCAGGGAGTTAAAGGAGCCCAGGGTGAAGACAAAATCAGCATTCTCCCTATTCCCAGACCAGAGCCAGCTCTGTGTCGCTGAACTGCAAATATGTAAGTACAGGATACTAACCACAGCAGCTTCGCCAAGTCTCTTGTGAATTCTTTGTTGGTTTTTTCCATTTAAGTATCAGCAAAAAGCTTAGAAGCAGCAAACTCTGAAAGCCTCTGGCTTCCCTGTGAGAACTCCCTCCCCAGTCCCTTGTTTTCTTTCTCCATGGCTTTGTCAGAGCACCTGACCCACTGGGAGACAAGACACAATCAGGATAAAAAAAAAAAAAAAAAAAAAAAAAAGGAAGAAGAAAAGAAGAAAGAAGAAAGAAGAAGAAGAATGAAAGAAAAAGAAGAAGAGAAGAGAAGAGAAAAGAACCCTTAGCAAATTCTCTCCTGGGAGATGCCTGGCCAGCTCAGTCTGTAGAGCATGCAACTCTCTATCTGGGGGGGGGGGGGGGGGGTGGTGAGGTCAAGCCCCACGCTGTGCTCTACAAAAACTCAAATTTTTACAAAATTCTCTCCTTCCTGTTCTATTCCATTGATAAGAACGTCTTCAGGCAACTTTAATGAAATAGTTCTCCTGTGTTCTCAGTTTAAACTCAGTTGCTTGCTTACAGCCAATTAGCTCCTCTGACAGATTTTAGGATAAACAGTAAAATAAGACAGTAAGATTTCACCACCACCCCCACCCGCCCCCTCCCCTGAGCATGAAAAAGCCCAGATGGAAGAACCCCTAGTCTTCTTGGAGGGCCTCTCGGGCTCCCCCAGGAGGACCTAAAAGAGGTTTGCGCGAGAGAGCAGATGGAAGGAAGAAACGCGTCGGGCTCCCCCTTGTGGCCATCGGTGGTGAGGCGCCCTGCCCCCCCCCCCCCCCCCCCCCCCCCCCCCCCCCTTCACCAAGGAAGGTCAGGTAAGAGAAATCTGTGAGGTTTGGGATAGAGAAGCAGCAACGTCATAAAGAGAAGCAAAACCAAGACTTTCTGACACGAGGCATTCTAAAAAGCTTCCTTCTACAGTCTTGGGTAGTGAAGCTTGGGATCAGCTTCACTAACTGTGCTTAACCTTGAAAGGTTGCTGTCCCAAGCACCCCCCTCGCCATTGCCTCCCAAGGAGGACAGACAGCCCGGTGGCTTGCAGAGGCGCTGCTGTCCTTGCTGGGAGAGAACAAAAAAGTGTTTTTTTTCTTGATGGAAACGGTTCCTAAGAAGCAGAATCCACCCCCCAACCTGCACAGGACACAAAACCATCTGCCAACACATGAGCAAGGCAGACCCTTCCCCAGAAGCAGCAGAAAAGTACCCAACTCCAGGGCAGAAACCCCGAGTCCATGAAAGATAAGAGAAGGCGCTCCACATTTCAGATTTCAGGTCCCTGTCATACTGAATGAGGCTGAGGTTGAGCTAATGAGAATGAAATGATTACCTGTAAAATGAACCAATGGTACAGAAACAAACTTGGAGGACATATAAAACCATTTTTCCTCTGGAAAGAAGCCTCTGACATAGGGTCTGGGACAGAACACGCCCCTCCCGCTGCTCTTCAGGTATGACCTGGAGTCCCTTATAAAGATTCAGAATGCAATTTGTCAACATTTGGGGATTCAAGGACCTTCCTGAAAGTTCTGTGCTGGAATGCTTTTAATGGACTTACTCCTTTCGTCAACATGTATGTGTACAACAGTAGCAGGGGAAGCCAGGAGGCCAACGGGTCAAATACCTATAAAGTGATAGATGGTGGAGGAAAATATAAAGGAATGTCTTTAATTACCCCTAAAGGGGAAGATGACTTCTTATCCGTAAAAGCTGTGGAAGAAATCACAACAGGAAAGAACTACATAGCACAATATGGTTAAATGTTGTATTTCTATTATATACAAAAAAGATAAGCTGGACTAAAAAAAAAAGGAAAACAAACAAACAAAAAACACATGTTTTTGAAAAATAGCCAAATATCCTTTATATGTAAAGAGCTCATTAAGGGGAACTTTTACAAATCAACAAGGAAAATCAGGAAGATCTTAATAGAGATGGGTAACAGCCCATTTTCACAAACAAAACACAATGTGGGGGAGCCTGGGTGGCTCAGTGGGTTAAGCCTCTGCCTTCAGCTCAGGTCATGATCTCAGGGTCCTGGAATCGAGCCCCGCATCAGGCTCTCTGGTCAGCAGGGAGCCTGCTTCCCCCTCTCTCTCTGCCTGCCTCTCTGCCTACTTGTGATCTCTGTCAAATAAATAAATAAAATCTTTTTAAAAATACACACACACAAAGGGATGGCATACTTTGGGGGGAAAGCTTCTACTTCACTAACAATAAAAAAAAAATACAAATGAAGTCCACATGAAAAAAACTACTGCTTCTCTCCAAAGCAGGCAAATATCTTCTTTAATGAAATCTCCCCACAGTGAAAAGGGGAAGTGCAAAAAGAATTTTTATATACTGCTGTGGGGGGCAAACAGCACAAGTCTTTGGGGAAGCAATTTAGCAACACACAGTCAAGCCTCTAAATGTTTATATCCTTTGATCTGGTAATTCTACTCCTAGAAGTCTGACCCAAAGACATTCTCAAATGAAACAGACTGCTATTTCTTGCAGCACCATTCACAATGGGAAAACGACCAGAAACAACCTAAATATTCCTGGTGGGGGTGCAGGATAAATAACTCCAGTTTATACACATGGTGAATTACATAGAATGAAAGTGACTTTTTTCTATTTTTAAAGATTGCCACCATAATACAGAAATACATTCTCATTATTTAAAAAAGCTCAAATGATAGAAAGGTTTTTTTTTTTTTTAAGATTTTATTTATTTATTGGGCAGAGAGAGAGAGCTCAAGTAGGCAGAGAGGCAGGCAGAGAGAGGGGGAAGCAGGTTCCCCGCCGAGCAGAGAGCCCAGTGTGGGGCTCGATCCCAGGACCCCGAGACCATGACCCAAGCCGAAGGCAGAGGCCTAACCCACTGAGCCACCCAGGCGCCCCTAGAAAGTAGTTTCAATGGCAAAGACCCACTCTTCCCCATCCCTGCTTTTGCCCACTTTTCTTTCCGATCCCAGTATCAGTCTCTATTAGGAGTATGATGTGTATCTCTCTAGGCATTTCTCTGGACATTTATTTACATGTATATATACACATATGTACATTTGTTTTCTTCTACAAAAGTGGAATCGTGCCACCTGTATTACTGTGTAATTCACTCAAATATTTCTAGGCAAACTTTTCATGTCAGTACACATGGCTCCACATCTTTCATTTTTAATTGCTGTATAAAATTCCACAGGAGTGATGTGGGAAAGAAGCAGAAAAAAAGTTATTAAATTTCCTTACCCACTGCCAAGCCCTTGAAACAGGCAGAGTGACATTCCTCTACGGACTCAACTGCTTCCACCTTAATACTTTGCTAAGGGCAAAAGGCAATCCTAGGCTGACCATCCCACATACACCAGGATCCTGTGGGTCTACTTTAACATACAAAAATTCCTTTGGAAACTTCCTTTATCTCTAAACCCTCCAAGATAACATGTTGGCAATCATCCCCAAGCATATGGCCCACCGATACATATCTGAAGGGTCTCAAGACGAGGGTTTTATTAGACAGTAATAAATGACCTTTTCCCAACAAGAGCTAGCCCCTCAAGGTCCTGGAAACCTTGCTTCCAAAATTCCTTAGAGACTGACGCTCTCCCTGACCCCCTCCCTACTTGCAAGTATGTAATGGATCACTCCTCACAACACTGGGGCACAGCTCTTTCTGTCCACAAGTCCTGTCTCCATGCTTTAATAAACCACCATTTTGCACCAAAGGTGTCTCAAGAATTCTTTCTTGGTCATCGGCTCCGGGCCTCATCCCACCGAACCTTATATTCTAAAACTTCATCAAGAGGAACATAATTTATCTAAGCATTCCCTGTCTAATGTACATTAAGGTTTATAATTTTTCATCCTCATAAATAAAGCTTCTTTAATCAATGCTCTTAATACATATGAACAAGCATTTACAGGGTTTATAAAAATATGGGAAGATCTTTACATCATAATGGTTGCCCAGTTCTATATACACTAAAATTTTTTTTAATTAAAAAAAATTTTTTTATTAACATATAATGTATTATTAGCCCGGGTACAGGTCTGTGAATTGCCAGGTTTACACTTCACAGCACTCACCATAGCACATACCTTCCCCAATGTCCATAACCCAACCACCCTCTCCCTACCCCCTCTTCCCCCGGCAACCCTCAATTTGTTTTGTGAGATTAAGAGTCTCTTATGGTTTATCTCCCTCCCAATCTATACACTACAATTTTAACTACATAAAAATATACATAGCAGAAAAGGACAGGAAATAAAAAGTCCAAAATGATACCCGTAGCTTGTTTCTGGGTAATGGGATTTTAATTTTTGTTTTGTCTGAGTTTCTGTATTTTTCTGTACTTTCCAAATTCTCTCTAATGAACAAGTATTTCTTCACAATTGGAGAAGAGTAAAATTAATCTCTAAATAATAGAAATAATTATTAGTCTATTATTTACATGGTGGTAGATGGTATAGCAGAAGGCTCTTAACAGAAATACAGCAAATATTAGTTTACCTAGAAAGCAGCTGTCAGAATTGGACAATGGATGAAGTTACCAAAGTCACAACAGCACTAAAATCACTCAATTAGCCACTATCTATAAAGGGTCATTGGTTCCTCAGTGTGGAAGGATGGAGGTTACCACTAAAAACTGCATATTACGGGTGCCTGAGTGGCTCAGTGGGTTAAGCCCCGCATGGGGCTCTCTGCTCAGCAGGGAGTCTGCTTCCCTTCCTGTCTCGCTGCCTGCATCTCTGCCCACTTGTGATCTCTGTCAAATAAATAAAATCTTTTTTAAAAACGGCATATTAAAAAAAATGGCATATTAGTAGACATGCTAAATCAGCTAGCAAACCCAAGAGAACTGGCCACATATGTCCAACACAAGAACATGTACATAAATGCTTACAGCAGCATTATCTGTAGTAGTCAAAAAGTGGAAACAACCCCAGTATCCATCAACTGAGGGATAAACAAAATATGACATATCCATACAGTGCAGTATCATTCAGCTATAAAAAGGAATAAAAGATGGACCTTGAAACCATGATGTTAAATAAAAGAAGCTCATGCAAGGCTAACATTGTATGTTCCCGTTTATATGAAATGTCCAGAACAGGTAAATTCATAAAGACAAAAAGTAAATTAGGGGTTGCCTGCGGCTGGGAAGGTTCTGAAGAAATGGGAAGCCAATGCTAATGACTAAGGGATTTCTTTTTAAGATGATGAAATGTTCTAGAATTAACTAGGGGTGATGGTTGCACAGCTACGTAAATATTAAACCACTGAACTGTACGCTTGAAAAGGGTGAATTTGTGGTCTGTGAATTATGTCAATAAAGCTCTGATAAAAAATAGGTGGCAACAATGAGTTTAGTTTGTAGACATGGTAAGTTAGTTGATAACAAGATAAACTTAGCTTATAAATAGTCTGCTGTACACAAAAGGCTACAGGAAATTATTTTCAGTGAACAATTAGCCAGATATAAACTTTCCTTCCCTCCCGTCCTAGTGACATCCAAAGAGAAACAATTAAGCAATGCATAAGTAATTTCATTATTGAAGTTAATAAGAATTAAGAGAAAAATAGCAAAACTTAACCAAGACAATATGATCTAACTGGGCACAAATCTCCTCTTTCTGGAGAGGAGAAAGGACAGATTAAAAATTAAGGTTACAGGAGAAATTTTTTTTTTTTTTAATACAGGAGAAATTTTGAATCAAGAAAATATTTCACTAGAGACACTCCTGGATGTTGTAAAGAGAACTTCTACAAACTGATCTCCGGCAAGCAGCCGCGTGCACAAGGCGCAGAATCAAATTTAGCGACATGGGAAACTTGGCATGGAGATACCACAAGGCAGTTTGGGGAATGCCAAGAATTAAAAACATCAAGTGTCTTGTGGCCCCCAGAAGCCGAAGGCCTCAAGTTACTAGGCAGGTTGTCACTCCCTCAGCGTTTTTCCAGAATTTTCTATGTTACTGCCCTTCTCTTCTCCTTGGATGGACTTCCACTGATGACTAGCAGGAGATCAAGGAATAGCCAGCCAGAAGACAGAATCCATTATGCACAGAAACACTGAACTAGAGCAAAATTCTGAAGCATCAGAGAAATCGGGCCGAATCCTGTCTTTCACTGCCCTTGTACTTGAGCCGAAGTGCTTCCACAATGCAAACATTCAGAATGAGGACACTGGCAAAAAGGAGGAGGAGGAAGAGGAGAAGAACAGTAGCAGCATGGCTGAAAGGTCTGGCACTTTCCAACCCACAAAGATAAAATGAAAATGGGCTCAAAATGCTATTCTGATACGGTGAAATCAATCTTAAAAAAAATAATAATAAAGCTAAAAAAGATGAGCACCGCTAACACTGATTCAATAAAGACAAGAAAGTTGGCTTGAAAACAGAAAGCGTGGTTACAGAATGGCCTCCCCGCCGTTTTAAAAAACTCCCGAAAATGTTCAGAACAGGAAAGCAAGCAGGGAGGATGCTGGTTTGATCATGAAAACAGCAGTCATGCATCTCAAACAACTGTGAACCTATTACAGAAAAATGCCATTATAGAAGAAGCACAATTGACCTTTCATTTTGATAAACTATTTTTTAAGAAAAAATTCTAAAGTCAGGGGCTTTACTGCCCCTTTTCAAGGTGAATTTAGAACAAGAAACTGTCAGAGTTTAAGGCTGTAAAGGTAAACTGAGCCTTTTGCTTGGGAATAACATGGCAGAAGATTACATAGTGGTATCTCAATTTGCTTATCCCTCAGAAAGACCATTATATGTAATACCCTTTCAGCTCAAACAAAATCCTGATTACACACAACCATGCAAAAGAGCTGCATAAGTCAGGGAACATTCTCTACCAAAATTATTCTTGTAAGTTTCTATTTCACTAGAATCTCCTAGAGTTGATATACTGTATTTAGAGGATTGGATCAAATAATTCCAGCTAACTGGGCAGGGTTCAGATTCTGATATTGCCTACATGGTATTTATAATTCTTGGTAATGATGGGACAAAACCACATTCAAATCTGCTAGAACAACGCTGAATACTCACTCAGAGGTCTTAAGTACCATCCATGAAAGCTACCTACACTTGGGCTAGTTAACGGGTTATTTCTAGAACGCAGCTACTGAAGATAAAGTGGAAATGTGTTATTCAGGGATGTGCCAGAGCTGACCAACCACCGATGACATCTCTTCTCAACCCTGAGCTTGGAGACACAACATTGGTAGGTCAAAATCAGCCTCTGGTGGGAGTATTTATATCCCTGAAACAGAAAACACTATAAATCAGAGCTTCTTTTTCTTCTGAGAGTCTTTTTTTTTTTTTCAAGATTTTATTTATTTATTTGACAGACAGAGATCACAAGTAGGCAGAGAGGCAGGCAGAGAGGTGGAGAGGGGCGTAGGGGGAGCAGGCTCCCTGCCGAGCAAAGAGCCCTAAGCGGGGCTCGATCCCAGCACCCTGGGATCACGACCCAAGCGGAAGGCAGAGGCTTCAACCCACTGAGCCACCCAGGGGCTCCATGAGAGTCATTTCTTATAGATGATTATTTATCATCCATAAATACTGCAACTGTACAAATCTAAGATAGGCAGCTGGAAGTGTAAATAAATTTAATCTGCTTCCACTTGACAAAGGTCAAATGGAAGAGTATTAATAATCAGTTTTCCCTTAAGAGGATAAAAATAGCATTCTGATGGCTGCCAACAGAGTTACAACCCACCCATAAAAGGAAAGTATCGGTTTCTAGAACAAAGATAAAAGAAGTCATAGAACCACCTTCCAGATTATTCTAGAGGTAAGGGGTAAGGAGCCATATTACTGCCAGATTGCTTGCCGCCTACCCTACCCATAGTCACTTTCCCCTTTCTTACAGGACCCTGATTTTATCCAGGGTGTCCCCCTCGAAAAGACTACATTTCCCAGCCTCTCCTGAACATAGTTATGCTACAACTAAGTTCTAGCCAATGAGATTTAAGTAGTCATTGAGTAGGAATTCTGGGAAAGCCTTTTTAAAAAAATTTACTTGAGAGAGAGAGAGAGAGTGGGTGCACGAGCAAGAGTTGGGGAGGGGCAGAGGGAGAAGCAGACTCCCCACTGAGCAGGAAGCCCAATGTGGGGCTCCATCCTCGCACCCCAAATCATGACCCCAGTCGAAAGCAGATGCTCAACCAACTGAGCCACCCAGGCACCCCAAAAGCCTGTGAATAAAGGGGCATGCCCTTTGCCATTTTTCCCCTCTGTTCTCCTTTCTGCAACCTGGAGCATGAATGTAATGGCTGCAGTTCCAGCAGCCATTTTGTCATTTTGAGGATGAAAGACTTGTACTCAGGATGACAGAACAGATGGAGAGAAAGATCCTCAGTCCCTAGTAACTATAAGCCATCAAAACAGCCCTGAACTGCCCTACCTCTGGCTTTTTTGTGTAAGAGAATAAACCCTTATAAAATAAGTTCATAGTAGGTAGGTCCCTTTTACTAGCAGCCAAACAAAATCCCTAATGAATCTAAATCTTAGCTTCATTGGCAGGAGGTACAGACAGAAGCCATACAGAGCTACCACCTAAGGAAGGTGGTGATTCAGGAAAAGGGGGAAACTCATCACATGCCCTTCCCCCTTCCTTGCCAGATTTTCTTTTCTTTTCTTTCTTTTTTCTTTTTTTTCCTGGAAATGACACGATTTTATATATGGAAAAAAAAAAAACCCTCAAAGAATATACAATAAATATTAGAGCAGGATACAGAATCAATATGTGAAAATCCAGTTGCAATCCGTACCCTATCAATGAAAAATCTGAAAAAAACTAAGAAATCAATTCCATGTACAATAATATTAAAAAAATCTAGGAATAGATTTAATAAAAAATGCAAGATTTTTACACTGAAAATACAGTTTTAAAATTAACTAGAGAAGGGGCGCCTGGGTGGCTCAGTGGGTTAAAGCCTCTGGCTTCGGCTCAGGTCATGATCCCAGAGTCCTGGGATCGAGCCCCCACATCGGGCTCTCTGCTCAGCAGGGAGCCTGCTTCCCCTTCTCTCTCTGCCTGTCTCTCTGCCTACTTGGGATCTCTATCTGTCAAATAAATAAATAAATCTTTAAAAAAAATTAACTAGAGAGGATAAAAAAATGGAACCAAAACGGTATGGTAGTGGCACAAAGTCAGACACATAGGTTATTGGAACAGAATAGAGAGCCCAGACATAAATATATTTATACAAGGAATTTGTGCCAGGAATATAAATTGGTATAGCCACAATGGAAAACATTATGGAGATTTGTCAAAAAATTAAGACTAGAACTACCATATGAACTTGCAACTCCACTTCTGGATATATTTATTATCTGAAAGAAATGAAATCATTATCTCAAAGAGACATCTGCACACTCATGTTTATTGCATCATTACTCACAATAGCCAAGATATTGGAACAACCTAAATGTTCTGTGATGGATGAATGGATGAAAAAAATTTGGTATGTATGGTTTTTTTCACTATTTTTTTTCATTTAAATTCAATTATTTAACATTTCATGTATTATTAGTTTCAGAGGTAGAGTTCAGTGACTCATCAGTCTTATAAAACCCAGTGCTCATTACATCATGTGCCCTCCTTAATGTCCATCACCCAGTACCCTATCCTCTCACCCCCTTCCCCTCCAAGAACCCTTGGTTTGTTTCCTATGATTAAGGGTATCTTGTGGTTTGTCTCCCTCTCTGATTTCATCTTGTTTTATTTTCCCCTCCTTTCCTCTATGACCCTCTGTTTTTTCTTAAATTCCACATAGAAGTGAAATCAAATGACAACTGTCTTTCTCTGATTGGGTTATTTCACTTAGCATAATACCCTCTAGGTCCATCCACATTGTTGCAAATGGCAAGATTTCATTTTTCTGATGGCTGAGTAGTATCCCATTGTATATATGTACATCTTCTGTATCCATTCATCTGTCGATGGACATCTGGGCTCTTTCCCTAGTGTGGCTAGTGTATTCTTGCCACATTTTCAAGAATAATTCTATAGCAGGTGAGTGGAGGGAAAGCACCCACAGGTTAAAATTAGATGACTAGTAGCTGAACTTATCAAAGACTGGCAGAAAGACTAAGTCTGTGAAAGCAAGGGGTGTCGGGGGGACCAGGCTGGGGACCCTGCATTGCTTCTTGCACTGTATCTGACCAGGAGAGGGGCCCCTTTTCGTACCTCTTCAAGGTTGCAGAATTCCTGACGCAGGGCTAGCTTCAGATCAGCACATTCTCTCCCGCATCTCAATGCTACCAGACACTCCTTGGTCAAGTGTGGGACCTAATCAGAGAACACAGGTTCTTCGTAGAGCAGTCAGAGGAAACTCTGGGCTCCTGCTCTGCCAGAACTTTATCACTCCAACTTAACAAGCCAACACCCATATCCAGGCTCCCCACCTCCTCGGAGGGTCATCCCTGTGGTTCCAGAAATCCAAGGTCACCGCACCATGATAAAACAGGGTGCTTTAAAAGGGGTTCTCCAGGGCTCCTTCCTTGCTCAGCTACTCCATGCTGTACAATCTTAGGCAGGGCACTTAACCTCTCTAAGCCTCAGTATTGTCATCTGAAAAATGGATACAGTAACAGTACCTACCCTAAAGGGCACTTGTGAGCATTAAATGAGGTAACCTTTATAAAGCAGGTAGGATGGTGCTTGGTACAGCATAAATGCTCAAGCTATGTCGGCCACTATTGTCCCTGAGTTCCTTTTATCTCTTTTCAAAGAGAACTATCATAAAATTTCCCCATCATTTTTTCCTGGATTATCAACAGGTACCCCCTCTTTTCTCTCTTCTTCACATTTTCTGCACAGTTGGCACTGCTGCTCCGAATAAAGGGCAGTTCCCTTTCATGGATTCCCTTCTTCACACCCCAATAATTTTTCTACCTGAAACTTTAGAAATATTTCCTTTAACACACTACCAGTTTTCAGCTCTTCCAACATTCCTACCTGGAGTCACATGGTCCTAACCATGCCATAACCATACGTCTTGAGACTGCTGGTCAAAATAGAAAAGAGCCTATCAGTTAAACCTTCCCTCTTTAATATCAGAGGGGACAGCCTTACTATTATTCCATACTAGTTACCCTCCTAAGAGGCAGGTAATGTTGCAACAAAATGATCGGACCAATGACTTAGCTTCAAAAATGAACTCAAGTTCGGGAAACACAAAGTAAAATGGACTGTATATAAGTGACTTTTTTAAAAAACTGGATATACCTTATAGAATAACTCCAATAACATCTTCTGGCGAGCCCGCTCATAAGGGTCATATGGATACAGCTTTCTTCCCGGGTAAGCGTCATCCAGGTACTCACAAGCGATGACAGATTCGTAGATCAACTGACATTTGCTGTTCTCTAGGACAGGAATCTGGCCAAAAGGGTGCTTTGTATAGTACCACTCAGGCTTGTTTCTCAGGTTAATGTTGACAACTTCATGTCTTAAAAAGCAAAGGGAAAACAAGACAGAACTAGAAAGAGAGGCTTAGGGGGCACCTGAGTGGCTCAGTGGGTTAAAGCCTCTGCCTTCAGCTCAGATCATGATCCCAGGGTCCTGGGATTGAGCCCCACATCAGGCTCCCGCTCAGCGGGGAGTCTGCTTCTCCCTCTTTCTCTGCCTGCCTCTTTGCCTACTTGTGATCTCTGTCTGTCAAGTAAACAAATAAAATCTTAAAAAAAAGAAAAAAAGAAAGAGAGGCTTAGGCAGGCAGACACTCATCCCGAAAGCAGAAGCAATCAATTTATAAAATTTAAGTTTGCCATAAGTTTTCCAAAGTTTAGGTTCTTCCAGAGAAAAATACATAGCAAGGTCATTGTCTTCATGCCCGTAGTTAAGATGTGCTAAATGTTTTCTCTGCTTGTCTCACGTGCTCCTTGTGATTCCTGGCTCCAGGAATTCCAACCTCCTGCCCATTATCACAGCGAGGAAACAGCAGAGCCTCGCTGAGAGCCAGGCAGGCGGACTCAGAGTGCACGCACTTAACCACAGCATTCCAGAGTTTCGAACATCTTAACACTTGCAAATGCACAGCTGATATTAACAGGTCATAACAGATTATGGTAAATGTCAGCAGTTATGAGCTTGAATTCTGGCATCAAACTGCCCGGGGTCTGGACAGTGTAGCTTGTGATGCTGGCCAAATTCTTTAACCTCTCTGTGCTCAATGTCCTTAATTGGAAAATGGGGGTAATAATGGTACCCATCTCTTGGCATTGCTGTGAGGACTGAAAAAGTGAGTATGTCTGAAATGCTCAGGATAGTGCCTAGGTACATGAGCATCAATAACCTTCTTCTTATTCTCATTATTATCATTAGAAGCTCAAGCCTATAAAACTACCAGAAGTGCTCACCTACGTTTAAAAGATTAAAGGAAACAAATGAGTATATTCTTTGCTCCATCAAGGAGATGGTCTTAAATCGTAAAGCAGTGGTTTTCAATAGGGAGTGATCTTGCCCCATTCTGCAGGGACACAAGTCAATGTCTGGAGACACTTTTCGGCTGTCACAGCTAATGGAGAGAGGCCAGGGTGCTCCTAAAAGTCCAACAGTGCACAGGACAGCGCCCCATGCCGACCCAAACACATGTACACACAAAACAAACAACTACCTGCCCCAAAATGTCAACAGTGCCAAGGCCGAGAAACCCTGCCCTAAAGAAATTTTTACACTGGTTCCTAAGCTACCATTTTGTCACTAAGGGTAAAACATCCGGCTACTGTGCTCTAAATTTTACTTTAAATAGGTAACTGTTATTTTAAATAGGTAACCTTGGGGCCAAGGAGACTTGAACAATAAGGGAAAATCTGGAAATACATCCCATATACACTCAACAAAGCAGAATTACGTGAGTCTGTTTAAAATGTCTCTATATTAGTATTTCTGACATGAATCTGAAACTCTGAAGTCATCCCTTAAAAGAATGGACTCTCCAAGAGTCAAAAGCCTCACTTTGGCTTTGAGGCCAGCTGCCTGCCCCCCACCCAGTCCCTACTCCAGCAAAGTGGCTCTGCCTCCCACTTCCAGACCTCCCTAGCAAGTGCTGGTTTTAAAGAATTCCTTCTGGAAGAAAATGTACCTATTTTTCAAGTATGCCAGAACCTTAAAGAGGCCTCTTGACCGAAGTTCTTTCTCTGTCATTGTTTGGAACTATTTGTCCATTCATTCAAAAAAATATTTTTGAACACCTACCTTGCACCACGCTCTCTGCTAGCTCATGGAGAAAAGAGACAAAAGCCCTACCCTCAAGAACTGACATTTAGCCTTGGAGGGATGGCGGGGCGAGGGGGGGAGCGGTGGAAGTGGGGCTGCGTAGAGTGGAGGAAAGAAAGACAAACTATTGGAAACTGTTGGAGGCGGGAAGCGGCACCGGGGCGGGGTGGGGCGGAGGCGGAGGGGTGGATGGAAGCGGGGGGCTGGCTGGCTGGAGCGGTCCCGGAAGGCCTGGGGAGCGCCCCGCAGTGCCCTGCCTTCAGCCTCGAGACGGGAGGGAGCCTTCTTACCAGAGGCAGCGTTAGGTCTGCACTGAGCTGTCCTGAAAGTTTCACGCACAGACTCGGCTCGGCTCGGAAGAAAGCTGGGCGGTTGCGGACCGCCCGCTACAGAACCCGCCCAGGGCTAACCATTTAGGAGCCCCTCTGAAGCCTGAGCAGGGCGGCCCAGATTTTGAACACCCCGCGCGCCTGCGCGGCTCTGGCCTTCGGTTTCTCACCTGATGCCTTTGGCCCGGAGGACAAGGCGCGTCCTGTGCGCGTAGGGGCAGAACCTCATGCTGTAGACGCGGATCAGGCCGTCTGGGACCGGCCCCGGGGGGAGGCTTCCTGTGGGGGGAGGGGAGGAGGCACGGGCCCGTAAGCCCACGGGGAGAGGGGCTCACTCGCCTCCCCCGGGACCCCAGGAGAAGTGCGCCCGCCCCGCCTCCCGCGTCCGAGAAGACACATTTGTATGTGTCTTTTGCGCAGAGGATCCCTTCAAATCCCTCCCCGCCGCGCTGGCCTGCGGGCCAAGGCCCAGCAACCCCCTCTCCAGAGCCAACTTTCCCAGCCACGCGGCGCCCCCAGTCCGGGGACCGCGGTCGAGGGGCTCACCTTTCCCGAAGGACCTAGTCGCATCCTCCATGATCTCCGAGCGTGAGCGAGACGTAGAACGCTCGCCGAGGCCGCAGGCTCCGAGAATAGTCGCGCCCCAGCGCGCCCCTCCTGCCCCAAATTCAATTTTTGAGTGACTGAGCTCGGGAGGGGGGGGGGTGCTGTCGGGTGGCGAAGGGGCAGAGGGGAAAGTGATCTGGGATGGGAGCTAGGATAACTTAACCAAGAGACACACATCCCCCGACCTGGAAGCCTAAGAGTCTCGAGTGCACAAGAAACCCCTGAAAAGTACCCCTTGCCTTGAACACGTGGGCAGCGCATTCAGTGGGGTCTCTCCTCCACATCAAAAAATCCCTGAAGAATGGGCATTTGAACTCCACCATGTCTTTCAAGGGAGTTTAATAAAACTTGACCAGGGTAATATGTTTTCTTTCCCATCCTAAGCCCTCCCTCCTGCCTCTCTAAGAGAACTGGACACAACCTCTCTATAATGAGTAAGATTTGTTTGTTTCATATAAAACCAAATTTCCTCAGGATATAGCAGATAAGGAAGAAAACCTTGTTAGCGTTGCGATCTTGCATAACCTCGGCAGTGAGTGCTTCCTTAAATTTGGTGCCCTAGACCCCACACTTGCTTCACCTTTAGTTCTGGCCCTATTCGTGAGGCTTTGCCCCAGCTATGGAAAACAGGTGATGAATGTAAACATTCTTTACCTAGAGGCAGAAACAAATTTGTGAACTCTTTCCACCTGCAGCATACATTTCAGAGAAAACTCTTTCTGATGGCTAGGAAAAACATGGCCAACAGCCCAGCCATGTGCCACTTGGAGAGCTCTTCCATCCACCTTGGATAAAAGAGGTAGCTGGGCTTTGCTCAGACCCTGACAGGCTGAGATCTTGAAATTCAGCAAGTGGTAAAATAATTCCTTTAATTTTACACGACTTAGTGGAAATGGGAATTGCTTGTCAATGGACTGTATAAGATTGACAGGTAAAGAAGGAAAGAAAATTATGATTATGTCCCACTCACACTAATCAATTTCCACTGACTACCTTCTTTGATTCCCATGACTATTCAGTTAGGCAGCTAGTATTATTCCTATTTTACAGAATAGAAAACAGCCTCAGAAAAATGAAATTATTTCTCCAACGTGATCAGCTAGTGGGGTCAAAGAACTTTAAAAGCCTAAAGCCTGACTTACCGTCTGGGCCTCTAAAGGTGGTAACAGTATGAACAGGAAAGAATGTAAGTCCTGGAAAAGTTGTAGCCCATAATAGCTGCTCAAATGTTAGCTGAATCTAAATAGCTTTGTTAAAATGACAGAACCTAATTATGTAATTATGAATGGGTAACTGCTGGCCTTCGGAATTCCAATCTATTTAGAAATTCTTGGTTAATAGGTTAACATTTTTTTCCACTGAATAAGAATCTTTTAAAATCTTCAGGATAGTGACTCAGTTACATTTTTTGCTAAGTCAGACTGACTTCATGTGATTTTGAGGAGCTGTCACTTTGTAAGAATAGGGGAATGGCAAAAATGTTTGAATAAGTGTTCTCTGAAAATAAAATGCATATATGTCAGCAAGACATCTGGAAAAGACAAACTGACTTGCTATGCTAACAATTTTGTGCTTTGGAAGACAGATAAAGTAATAGGATGACTACTGTTCTGGAGCTAATTTTGATCAAGAGGAACAAACTGGGTAGTAAAATTAAAGCAATAAACATAACCACGTCATGGGGGATTTTCTGGGAGACAAGCAGATGACTCCCAGGCAGACAAATGTATCCCCACATAAAGAAAGCAGATTTCAAAGAGCTGAGAGAAAATATACCCAGATTCTAAAGGGGAGGGCCATAAGAGGAATGTGAAATTGTTAAAATAAATGATTACTTACATGTATTTGGTGCTTTATGTGTATTCACTCATTTAATCCTTAAAATAGTCCTATTAGAATTCTATAATTTCATTTTTAAAAAAAATTTTATTTATTTATTTGACAGAGATCACAAGTAGGCAGGGAGGCAGGCAGAGAGAGAGAAAGGAGGAAGCAGGCTCCCTGCTGAGCAGAGAGCCCGATGCACCCTTGATCCCAGGACCCTGGGATCATGACCTGAGCCGGAGGCAGAGGCTTTAACCCACTGAGCCACCCAGGGGCCCCTATAATTTCATTTTTAAAAGATGACTAAACTGACGTTGGCAAGGTCAAGTCACCTGTCAAAAACCTTATAACGAGTTTAAGAAAAAGAGGGAGGACTAAGAAGTCTGGAAGTTCAACTCCTAGGGCAGGACTGCAACCAGAATCTTATCTATTACCAGAGATAGCCAAACTTTTCTGTAAAAGTCTAGATAGTAAGTATGTGAGGCTTTTCCTGGCCATCTTGTCTCAACTACTTACCTCTACATTTTAGAGTAAAAACAGCCATAGGTAATATATTAATGAACAGGGGTGGCTGTGTTCCAATAAAACATTATTTGTGGATGCTGAATTTAAATTTTATATATATTTTTAAAAGGCCTTTTTTTTTTAAGAGTAGTTTCAGGTTCACCACAAAACCGAGAATATGGAGTTATCCCATATACTTATTCACTACCCCTACACAAACACAGCCTCCTGCACCATCAACATCCCCCATCAGAGAGATACATTTTTACAACTGACACCCTTGCACCAATACAATATTGCCCAAAGTCCATAATTTTCATGAGGGCTCACTCTTGGTAAATTTTGTATAATCTTCATGTGGCACAAAGTATGATTCTTCTCTTGATTTTTTAAAAACCATTTAAAAATGTAAAAACCATTCTTCACTCTTGGGCTGTGCAAAAACCAGCAGTGGACTGGCATTGGCCTGCTGGCCTTAGTTTGCCCACCCCGGCTCTACAGTGACAATGATTGAATTAGCTATGGATGAACTGGGAATTCCATTTGTAAAGTAGAAGGTTACTGGATCACCTTTTTATGCCAGAAGAGAACATATTTCCAACTTTCTTCCCCTAAGGGAAACCAACTCTAAGATTTGGAAGATTTGTATTAAAAGTATATCTGTGTATGGGAAGTCACATTCTAAAATATCTGGTGTAGTTAGAAAAGAATAGATAGAACAATGGAAATATTTCTTCCTCTGAAGGAAAGCAATACAGTGTCAAGATTCTTACTTGGCACTATATCTAAACCCTGGCTTTGGCACTTAGGCAAGTTCTCTAACCTCTTGGACCTTCATTTTCCTCATCTGTAAAAAGAGAACACGAATAGTACCTAATTGATAAGTTTTGAATATTGAATGAAATTGTGCACATCCTCAGTATAGTAAAAGCTCAGTGTACTTGAAAATTAATGACTAATATTAGTGAATAGGAACATGTTTAATAGCATAATGCACTCCAATTTTGTATCTACAAAGATCAAATACACTGCAATTCTGCTTTGCCAAGCACATTGGAATTGAAATTCAACTCAGAATACTTACTTCGCCAGTTACCAATTTAATGCCAGTTGAATGGGTTGAATGCTGCAGGCTACATTTCAGTAATGTGCTTTTTAATCTTACCACTGAATGCTATGGTTTCCCTGGAAAGATTTTAATTACAACCTTTAAACTTATACCTACTTCCTTTTAAGGAACCAATATGTACCTTTTTGAAATCCTATAAGCAAACTTTCTTTCTAATGTTATTATATCATGTTTATATCTCTATTATACTGATTCATTCAAGCAAAAAAACAAAAAAAACCCCACACAACAAATAGTAATAGCACCATATGAAACCTACTCTAAATCTATTTCTAGCTACCTGAGATATAATCGGATCTGTTTTGAAAATGTGGGAAACTTTAGTCATGGGTGACAATGACTCGAGTCTTCCAGGAAAAGAACGCTACTGCAGAAATAATTTCTTTAATTACACAAGTCTCTGTTTTGAGAAAGGGAGAGACAGTGGAATTTACATTTTGCAGTTTAAAAAAAAAAAATTTTTTGCCACACCAATCTCTGGCAGTAGCAGAAACTGGAGGACATTCCTCTTAATATTTCAGAAGCTAATTTACAAGAAAAATTATGTTACTGGGTGTTCAAAAATTGTTCACCAAGTTCAAAGAATGAGATAAGTAAGGGAAAAGGCTCTGTTTTCAAATAGGCCCCAACTCGGGATTGTTTCCAGGAATTTAGGATCATAGGGAATCTTGTGTTCTAATGCCTTTGGGACTTTTTTGCTCCATTTTTATTGAGCTATAACTGACATACAGCTCTGGATGAGTTTAAGATACACAGCATAGTGACTGGATTTACCTAAAATGTTTAATGATTACCACGATAAGTTTAGTTAATACCCATCTCCTTAGCGCCTGGGTGGCTCAGTGGGTTAAAGCCTCTGCCTTCAGCTCAGGTCACGGTCCCAGGGTCCTGGGATTGAGCCCCGCATGGGGCTCTCTGCGAAGCAGGGAGCCTGCTTCCCCCTCTCTCTCTGCCTGCTTCTCTGCCTACCTGTGATCTCTGTCTGTCAAATAAATAAATAAAATCTTTAAAAAAAAAATCCATCTCCTCATACAGGTATAAAAAAAAATTCTCCCCATGAGATCTTTTAAGATATACTTTCTTACTTAGCAACTTTCAAAATATATCATACAGGAGCCTTTAATATAGTCATCTCGTTGCACATTACATCACCAGGACTTATTAACTGAAAGTGTGTACCCTCTGACCACCTTTATCCCACCCCTCATGCCTCCCCCCCGCCCAGCATCTGCAATATATCAAATAAATTACTAAAGTTATCAGAAGTGGAACTTCATCTTCCCATTAGGGAAAACTGAGTCAAAGGAGACTGTTTTTAAGTACTGGATTCTGCTTTCCTATTCCGATTTCTCTTTACAGCTTGGGTGATCAAAGAAAAAAATTTAAAACATTTTAGTATGGTAACATTTGAATGAGCAAAGGCAGATTTTCAAGATCCTGAAATCAACCCAAGTCAAATGTTTGTAAAGTCCAAACAATACACACTAAGTTTGGAAAAGGAACACCAACACTTCCTGTTAAATCTCAGCCATAATAGTGGTGTGTCATAAAGGTGGATACTATCCTCTCCTGACTCAACCTCTAAATGCTGATGGAGACGGACAGACTCTGGAGGAAGCAAGTGTAAGCTCTTATCTCTAAGACTGTAAGAGTTCAGACCGGACGTGAATGATCTTTTCAGTATTTACTAGCTTGGTGACCTTGGGAAATACACCATTTTCTATGCCCTGATGTTCCGTCCTCAATTTAGAGCTAATAATACCAATACATTCTGCGGTTTGGGGAGGATTACTCCAGATGCTGGTTGAGAGGCATTTTCTATCTAGTAAGCATGTAACCTTGGCCATTATTTTTATTAGTATTTGAATGTGGCAGGCAAGTCCCATACGTACTCACAAAGTGAGGACTTTCCCTTGGACCGAATTCCCCTGCCCGCCAGCGACCCGCAATGTAGCTAACCTAGCGGTGCCCAATGCAGGGCTGAGAATTCCTAATTTGAGGTCTTCTTTACCTGTCTCCAGCCAAAGCAGAAAAGTAAGAACAATTTAGTGAGCTTTTTTCTTTCTTTAAGCTAAAGGGATTCTCATTAAAGATCTGGTCTTTAAATGACAGACTTTGGGCTTTTCTTGGTGTTAAACTCTGATGAAACTTTGATGAAGATAAGTCGTTGTATTTTTCTTTTAAAAGTGTTGGCAAACCCGAAATTCCTGAAAATAATCCCCCAATCCAGAATCGACCTCACAGCCCTTCTCCCTTTCAAAGCTTCGCAGACGGGACAGACCCACCCGGGGGAGGTGATAAAGAGAGGCGCCGCGAGGGGCCTCCGCGCGCCCAGCGGACGGAAGCGGCCGCGGCGCCCAGGCGGCCGCAGAGGGCGCCGGCGGCCGCGGGAGGCGGGGCCCAGGCGGATCCCGCCCCTTAGAACGCGATCCTACCCGTAAACCGGCCCCGGCGCTTGCAGCTCCGGCCAATTCTGAAAGCGTTTGGATGCCCTACGGCCAAGCTGTGTGAAGCTGAGCCAATGGGCGGCCGCGTTACACGCTGCGGGACACCAAAGTCGCGAGTCCTCCCGGGGTCTGTGGCTGGCCAAAGTGGAAGCCGGGCAGCGGCTGGTCGTGGTCCCTCTGCGCCCGGGTCTACATCCGACTGAAATCCGCCCGCAGCCGACCCGGGCCTGGAGGGTGGGGCAGGCGGACGGCGGCAAAGACGGGGCCGCCGGGAGCCTGGGCGTCGGTGGCGGCCGAGGGTAGCCTGCGGGAAGCCTTTTGTGAAGTCAACCGGTTCTCACTGCCTCTCAGGGTGCGGTCCCCAGACCGCCTGCATCACTGTGGGGTGGGGGCGGGGGCGGGGGGGCGGAGCTCATTCAAACACGGACTTCGCAGCTCACCCTGGACCCACTGTGTCGGAAATCCAGCGGCGAGCCTTAAGGTGATTGTTATGCGCTCTTACGTTTAAGAATAAGTACGGGAGAGTGTAATGGGGCGGGTCGCCGGCTCCCGGATTTTGACAGTAAGAGCCGTGTGCTGGCTGTGTTCTCCAGATCTTACAGCCTCTTGGGGACTCACAACCTCGGGATCTGGGTGAAATCATCTGTAGAATGAAATGATGCTCTCCGACCTACCTTCTTCTCATGGAGGTGAGGCAATGATCAAAATTAAATAGAAGCCCAGTGGGCCATGGACGCGTCTGGAAGATGGGATGAGTATTTCTGAATTACTCATCCAGACTTGCACTGAATTGATGGATGGGGTCTTCACAGTATTTAATTACATCGATGGGACGCCTGCCGGGTACCCAGCACTGGAGTTGGTAGGAAAAGTCTGAAGGAGATTGAGATTGGAGACTGGGAGACCAAATAGGAGGATACCTAGTCACCTGACTTTGAGGTGATACTAGTCTGGTCCTCAGTATTGACAATTGGAATATAAAAGGCAGTGATGCGGACGGAAAGGAAAGAATGAGGAATTGAAAACTGGAGCGGGCAGCTCTTGAAACAAGGTATCTGAGTGGAGTGTCCTGTAGGCAATAAGAAATCTAGGTTGAAGTCCAGTTCTCACCAAAGATGATGACTTAGAGGTTTTTAGCATAAACTACGATAAAACCCTTAGAATCAGAGAAGTATCCTGAGACAGGAAATGTGCTTTCACTTCTGCAGGAGGGCCTTAAGGAAACCCCACACTTAAGCCATGATGTCAAATCAGAGAAGGTGATCCAGTGAGCTGTGAGAGCCCTTGGTAAAATTAGAGCTTATTTTATTCATATTAGTGAAGGAAAATATCAGACATTTCTTCCCTGCCAACTCTTGCCCCCATCAGAGCCCATAGTCACAGGCCTCGGGGCTGTTCTGCAAGTAGAGGTTGAGGAAACCTCGAAGGGCCTTGGGCTCCTTGAGGAGGGCTGATACTGCAGGATCTTTCCTCATGGCTGCCATCCAGAGCTTAAGTTTTGGAGTGTGGTCCACACAACTGTGGGAAGAGAAAAGGTAGAAGGCATTACAAAGGCTATTATCATTAGCACTCTGCAGTTTCTTTTTGTTTTCCTCTAATCTTTTAAAATACTTCTTTAAAATGCACATAATCAGGACATTAGATTTGGAAGATATTGTAAAGGTCTTTGTTTTATGGACAAGGAATCTTACAGAGTGAAGTGACTTGCTCAGTTATCAGTTAGCATGAGAATTTGTCCTGGCAGACTAGTAACTTTTTAAAAGGAGAACATGAAAGACAACCATGAATGTTACATATTTATTCTATAGCCAGACTGTGACTAAAAATAACCCTGAATAACTCCAAGCTCTAAGAATTGATAGTAAGCCGATTTGGCTGCCAAACTTGAGAACATGAGTTTGGAAGACTGTGGGGATCCTGCCGATAAATGGGAGGTAACATTGGTCAGACATCCTGCATGACATGTTATAAAAAATATACTTCCTTATGGATCTTTAACCAGAAGGGAAGGAGTAAGTTACTTTTAAAAGATTTTACTACATGTTCTGGAACTCTCTGTCCACCCCTCCCCCACACACTCCAGGAATGGAGAAGGGTGGTGAGTCCGTCCTCTGGATAGTCCAAGACTCTCCTCCTGTCTGCCTGTTCCCATTCATACGAGTTATATAAAATATTCTAATTTTTGTTCAGAAAAAAGGTCAATATATCCTCTTCCAATTAGCATTATCCTAACTTATGCACAAAATATTCAAATGTCTTACTCATTTAACTCCAGAATTTCCATTTGTTCAAACCAGGGCCAGATGAGGTAATCAATCATAGAAAGAGAATTGCCACCAAAGAAGGTTGTCTTCTTATTGGTAAGAACCTGAACATTAAACAGCAGAAGAGTACTTGTTATTGGTGCATTTAGTAAGACTCATCATCAGAAATGATGAAGGCAAGTTAAATAGAGCAAGTGAGAGCAGCAGCTTTTACCCTGACATATTCAAGCTGGCATTTTGTTTGAACTTTAGGATCTCCTGGTTTGGGATGAAGCCAACAACCAACAAAATAAACTGGAAAGTAGAGAAAAATAAAGCAAGCAACAGAATATGAGATCTTTGTGATACATATATCCAACAAAGGACTGGTATTCAGAATATAAAGAGAACTCCCAGGAATCAATAAGAAAAAAGGCAAACAACTCAACAGAAAATGGGGCAGACTTGATCTTCACAAAAAAAAGGATATTCTAATGGCCAAAAACCATGTGAAAAGGTATTCAACTACATTAGTCATCAGGGAAATGCAACTTAGAGCCAAAATGTCATACGGCTACACATCCATCGTAATAATTAAAATGAACAAGACAAAGTTAACAAGGGTGTGGAACCACTGCTGGTAGGAGTCTAAGCTGGTGCAACCGTGTTTTAACAGCATGTACTAGAGCCAAGTGCATGCATTCTCTAACCCAGTAATTCTACTCTTTGGAAATGTGAACACATGTTCCACAAAAGATAGGTGGAAGAATGTCGATTGCAGCACAATTTGTAATAGCCCCAAAGTGGAAACATTTACTGTCCATCAGGAGTAAAATGGATAAACTGTGCTATAGTCATATGTTGAAAGGATAGGAAAGAACTACATACAACATAGATGAATCTCACAAAGCTGATACTGTATGAAAGAAGCCAGACCCCAAAGAGTGCATATTATAGAATTCCATATGTATAAAGTATAAAAACAGCCCAAACTAATGTTTCTTGATATGGGTGCTAGTTCCATGACTGTTCACTTGGTAAAAATTCATCAAGCTGTACTCATGCTTTGGGTACTTCTCTGTATATAACACTTCAATAAAAAACTGACTCAAAATACACTGGAAATAACTGGGTTAACCGTTAGACCGATGTCAAATAAAATTATTTGAAAACCAAACACAAAGAGTATGTTTCTGAAATTCAAGAATGTGCATTGATGTTAATGGTTTTGCCAAAGTAGAGGAACTAAACACCTAACCAACTTAACTTCTTATAAAACTTTCATAGTTTTCCTCAGGGTCCATATAACATTCTGCATTGTAGACTGATGGCTTATATATACTGGTGTATTTGTCTTTTGTACACAACCAAGCTAATCATCCGAAGAGTAGAGACTGTATCTTACTTTCTACCTCTCACACTATCTAGCAGAGTGCCTTGCAATTATTAGGTACTCAGAATTATACAACAAATCAATGTTAACTGGGTCTGTCCTTCAACTGTAATGTCTGGTTATTATATTGTATATAAATAAAATTAAATATGGTAGTTTCATTCAGGACAAAATAATCCACTTAACAGGCTAAAACATGGAAATGGCACTATTCACTATAAGGCATGAGTTCTTAATCTGGAGTCTATGAAGGCAGATGGGGAAAAGGTATATACTGACCTCCTCCCCTACCAACCCCAAATTTAGCAGGTATTTCCATAATGAAATAAACCACAGTAAAATTTTATCTTATATATTTTAACTTAAGCATTTACAAATGCTGAGAAGGGGTCCATAGGCTCTACTAGGTAGCCAAACACAAAAGAAGTCTTAATCTTCCAAGAAACAATATCCCACATGTATTCTCTGACCATAATGTAATTAAATTAGAAAATAGCAAAAAGTTTAGGAAACTTACAAGTACACTAATAAATAATAGCTAGGCAATGAGAAAATCACAATGGAAACAGGATAAAAAGCCAATTTAGAACAGAACAACGAAAATTCTGCCTATTAAAACTTAATTGGGGGGTGCCTGGGTAGCCTAGTCATTAAGTGTCTGCCTTCGGCTCAGGTCATGATCCCAGGGTCCTGGGATCGAGCCCCATATCGGGCTCTCTGCTCGGTGGGAAGACTGCTTCTCCCTCTCCCACTCCCCTTGCTTGTGTCCCCTCTCACTGTGTCTCTGTCAAATAAGTAAATCTTTTAAAAAAAAAAACCTGTCTTTAAAAAAAAAAAGAAACAACCTTACTTGGGCATAACTAAGATATTATTTAGAAGTAATATATTGGTCATTAATGCATTATACAATCAAAAACTGAAAGTAAGTGCATTAGCTACTGAACTCCTCAGCTAGTCACTAAAAGAGCAGAAACAGCCAAACCCTATCAGATGATTTCAGAGATTAGAAATGCAGGGAATATGGACACTGGGGACGGTATGTGCTGCTGTGAGTGCTGTGAAGTGTGCATGCCGGACAATTCACAGACCTACACCCCTGGGGCAAATAATACATGTTAATAATGAATTAAAAAATTAAAAAAATATATAGGAAAAGTAACGCAACTCATTTTATCAGATTAGACTATCCTTAATATAAAAAGCAAACAGTATGAAAACAAAATAATAATCCAACCTCATTAATAATGTGCAAATTATTTAAATATTAACTAGTTCTCGAGTTTTTATCTCAGTAATGCTAGGATGGTTCAACACTAGAAAAATCAACACCATATCCAGATTAAAGAGAAAAAAATTCCATGAACATCTCAATAGATATGAACATTCAACATTCAACATTCAACATGAGATAAAACATTCAAAAAAATCACATTCATGATTTTTGTTAAAATCAGCAAACTAGTGGGGCACCTGGGTGGCTCAGTGGGTTAACCCTCTGCCTTCGACTCAGGTTGTGGTCTCAGGGTCCTGGGATCGAGCCCCACATCGGGCTCTCTGCTCAGCGGGGAGCCTGCTTCCCCCCCTCTCTCTGTCTGCCTCTCTGCCTACTTGTGATCTCTCTCTCTCTCTCTCTGTGTCAAATAAATAAATAAATAATCTTAAAAAAAATAGCAAACTAGTTAACTTTCTGAATGACAAAAAAATTCCCAAAAAATCCACAACAAGCTTAATACTGATAAAATATTAGGATGCATTCCCATACAAGGCAGAAACTATGTCTTCCCTCAGTAAAAATCAAGGTTGAGAGTGCATGTAATATCTCAAAACCAAGAGAAAGACTTGATCTATAGGCCCAAATGGTAGCTGTGCTCCAAAGGAGGTAAAAATGTATCCAGGCTTCTCCAAGTGTCTTTATGAGTAATGACAAACTCTGGTGGGAAATGTTTAATACGTACTATTAAGTAGAAAAAAGAACACTGCATGGTATGTATGCTCTGATTACAGTTATGTTAACTTTTTCCTCCCTCCCTCCTTCCCTCCCTCCCTCCCATGTTGTTCTAATATATGGACAAGGACTACACACAGGCATACAAAAATGAAAACAGGTGACAAATTGTGGAAATATTAGTGCATTGTTTTTCCTTGTTATTTTACTGTCAGTGTGACAAAATATTTTAAAAGCAAGCCATGGGGCGCCTGGGTGGCTCAGTGGTTAAAACCTCTGTCTTCCGCTCTAGTCATGATCCCAGGGTCCTGGGATCGAGCCCCACATCGGGCTCTCTGCTCCGCAGGGAGTCTGCTTCCTCCTCTCTCTCTCTCTCTGCCTGCCTCTCTGCCTACTTGTGATCTCTGTCTG
This sequence comes from Mellivora capensis, assembly GCA_004024625.1. Classification (NCBI taxonomy): domain Eukaryota; kingdom Metazoa; phylum Chordata; class Mammalia; order Carnivora; family Mustelidae; genus Mellivora; species Mellivora capensis. Next base: position 8,306 of record PISX010008814.1, on the reverse strand, counting down.
TCAAATAAATAAATAAAATCCTTTAAAAATAAATAAATCAATAAAAGCAAGCCATGACAAAACATATTTAGGTGTTTTGGTTTCTATCCTAAACACAACAGCTTACAGCAATCTGTCCTAACCTAAAATTCCTTATTTGGTGTTATTACTAATGGCCACAAACTGCTTTGGGAAAGGGGAGTATAACGGTGTAGAAAGAAGAGGATGGGATATAGTGTATCATTTACTCTGACAGAACCTTGGAGAAGAGATTACCTCCTCTAGCTTGCTGAGTTCTTTCCGCAATTCTTCTTTTTGGCCAGAGCAGTCTTCCTCATTCTGTCTTCTCAAAAGGCTTGTTACCAAAGATGGGACCTACACAGAGAAAAATTTCTTAGTTACCAGTGAGGCAAACTACACCAGCCGCCCTCACAGAAAAGCATGATCGAGCCCTCAGAGTCCCAGATCATGGTGCTCAAGAAACCTGAAAGGTGCACCAATTCCTGTGTTCACAGAAGTCGGGTACTGATCTTTGAAACAGTTTTGGGGCTTAAGGTGCTGTTTTGGTCAGGATTTGAGAAGTTGCGATTAACAGAAGCCACTTCGGTGAGTTTGAGCCAAATGTGTCTTAAAAAGACACTGAGTGACTCACAGAATTATTGAGAGGCTGACAAAATAAATAGACAAAATTTATTTTTTGTATGGCTTTGATTAAGTCTCCAATTTTATGTATATACACACACACATCTCCAAAGCTTCAGTACCTTTACTGTTAGTCTACGTGTCTCAGTGTTAGCTTCTCAGAAGATGACTGGGCTGGGGATGCAGGTGGTGGCATTTCTGGTTTGCTGAGCTATAGCCAGGAGAGTGGGGTCACACGGTACCTAAAGCTACCTCTTCCCTGAATGCAAGCTGGGAAGTAATGGTGGGCATCTCCAGCTTTTAGCTATTTTCTTTTGAAACACTACAATGAATCTCTCTCTTTTTTTTTAAGTACTCTCTACACCCAATGTGGGGCTTGAACTCACAACCCCGAGGTCCAGAGTCATGTGCTCTACCGTTTGGGCTAGCCAGATGTCCCCAGAATGAATCTTTGTTCCTATTTTTTTTAATCCTCCAAAATCTTTCTTGAAATTGTCATATTCCCTCTCCATCACTTCAACCATGGCGTCTGTGCTATTCTTCCCTCTTGTCTGCCAAGCTAGATAACTCCCTCTTTCTTCCCCCACTGGTTTCCCTTTGCAATGTCTCCTTATACAATGTGCTCTCTCTGTAAGTTTCACCTTCTAGGTATCCCTTTAACCATTTAAAGAAGACAAGATATGCTGACACATATCCTGGCAAATAACTGGGCTACAGAGATAACCAGACCCGCCATTCTGGTTGTTCGCTGTTGGGCATTTCTTTGTTAGGATCAATTGTTTGAACTATCTACAACCTTGACGCTGATTAACATACAAAGAGTTCTTCTACAGGAATGCCATTGACATTATCAGCTAAAAGCTACAGCCAACACACAGTAGATGCCTGCTGCGAGACACCTTGGCCAGAGAGCCAACATAGCATTGACCATGAGTCAAACTCTGCTCTAGGTGTTTTATATAAGCTGGTTTTTATCTACAAGAAGGGAGCAATTATTATACTCCTCTGACTCCTCAGTGATAAGCTGAGGCACAGAGGTAAATGAGTAATTTCTTCCTCAGGGTCATACCACTAGGTCGTAGCAGAGCTGGTCACAGACCTGGACAGTGAGCCAGCAGTTATGGGAACACTGCCTCCCCCAAAAGGAGCTCAGAGTCCTGGTACAACACACAGGCAAGAAGGTGAGCACTTACTGACCAGGAGAAGTTAGCACCTGAGGGACACAGAGCTGGGCACTGACCCTGCCTGGGCAAGCTTCTGGAAGGCAGCAGAAGCTAAGCAGATACATGAAAGAGGACTTAGAGATAACCAGGCAAAGTGAGAAAGGGGAAGAGCCTTCCAGCAAGTGTTCAGGAGGAGGCGGTGAGCATGGGAAAACAAAACATTCAGTGTGGCAGGAACAGTGCCTAAAGAGTGAAGAGGGCTGACTTTGGAGAGCCAAGAAGCAGACACCAGATGGCAAAGGGCTTGCAGATAAGAACACAGCTGTGTTTTCCTTTCCCACCTCACTGAATCATAAATGACTGCACTGATTTAGCTTAAAAAACAGTTTTTTTCAAACAGGAGTTGAAATTTCTTATACACACACCTTAGAAAATAACTCAAACACCATCTTCTGGCAAGCTTTCTCATAGGGATCGTCTGGCAATAGCTTCTTTCCTGGATATACATCATCCAGGTACTCACAGGTGATGGCAGATTCGTAGATCAGTTGACCCTGACTGTTTTCCAGAACTGGCACCAGGCCAAAAGGATTCTTCTTAAAGAACCACTCAGGCTTACTTTTCAGGTTGATGTTGATGATTTCATGCCTGAAAGAAGACAATGAAGACAGTGGAACTTTTTTGGGGGGGGGGGTGGTGGTATTCTGAGCAAATCCTCACTGGCCCTACCATCTACCCAGCTGATCAGGCCCCAAATTTAGGATCTGATTCAGTCTTGGTTCCTTTTCCCTTGCTTCCTCTTCCTCAAGTCCAATGGATCACAAGACCAGTCAGCTAGATCTCCAGATCAGAGCCTCTTCTCAGCCTTACCCTGCCTCCTCATCCAAAACACCAGCTTTAAGCTCCACCTCTACAGTGGTCTCCCAGGGGCCTCTCTGCTTCCACTCTGCCCTCCCTACCGTCCATTTTCCACAACGGAAGTGAACTGGATCAGGCCATCCTCCTGCCTGCAACCCTGTGATCGCTCCTCATTGCAATGAGGATAAAACTTCAAGCCCTCTGTAGCATGTGATCTGGACCTTTCTTACCTGTCACACCTGTTCCCAGGATTTACCCTCTGGTCATTACAAGCTGGCCACACTCCTTGAATTTGCCAAACAGGTTTTTACCTTAAAGCATTTACATTTTTTTGTTCCTCTGATCTCTGCTGGTCTTCTCAGGTCAAATGCCACCTCCTCCAAGAGGCCCTCCCTGACTACGCTCTCTGAAGTTGCTTAGAGCCTCTACTAGATGATCACCTTGTTTTACTTTCTTCATTGACCTGATGATATGTATCTGAAATTACACCGCTCGTTTATTTACATGTTTATTATGTCACCTCTCTAGATTGTAAGCTCCACGAAAGCAGGGATTCTGTGTGACTTGTTCATATTAATAAACGTAAATGAGCGAAATTTTAAAAACAGATACAGAGTTCATTGGGGACTGGCGTACACCTCTGGCAATTTGAACAGTTTAACTCCAGATATGGATATCAGACCAAATCATACAATTTACATCAACAGTATGAACGACAAAATTAAAAAAGAAGAGTTGAAGAGATGACTGTATGCCCTGTTTTCTCAGTTTGGCCACGCTGTAGATATTGTAGCTTTAAAGACGATGAAGATGAGGGGGCAAGCCTTTGTTATTTTTAAGGAACTGGGCTCATCCACAAATGTCTTGAGACAGTTACAAGGATTTCCATTTTATGGTAAACCAATGCGAATCCAGTATGCAAAAACAGATTCTGATATAATATCTAAAATGCGTGGCACTTTTGCTGACAAAGAAAAGAAGGAAAAGAAAAAAGCAAAAACTGTGAAATAGACTGCAACCACTGCAAACAAAAAGCCTGGTCAGGGAGCACCAAATGCAGCAAATACCCAAGGAAATTCAACACCAAATCCTCAGGTCCCTGATTACCCTCCAACCTATATCTTATTCCTCAATAATTTACCAGAAGAGACTAATGAGATGATGTTATCCATGCTGTTTAATCAGTTTCCTGGCTTCAAGGAAGTACTTTTGGTACCTGGGAGGCATGACATTGCTTTTGTTGAATTTGAAAATGAAGGACAGGCTGGAGCTGCCAGGGATGCTTTAAAGGGATTTAAAATCACACCGTCCCGTGCCATGAAGATCACCTATGCCAAGAAATAACGTATGGGATAGTTGTCTTTAAGGGACTTGGTGTTATTTATAGTGTTTGTTTTGATAACATTTGGTCAGGCCATTTTTTAATAGTTGGAGTGAGCGGGGAGTGAAAGTGAAATTTTTGTGAATGATTTTAAAAAATACCTAGTCTCTGTTTAGCCTTAGTGAACTATGAAATATGAAGACCTCAATTTTGTGTAATAAACTTCTATTTGTATTCTTTACTTAAAGAAAAACATAAAACAGATATAAATGCTATGAAGACAATAAAAATAGTTTCAGGGTACTCAGCAAATATTTGTTGAATGAGTGAATAAATAAGTGGAAATTCCTCAAGATTGTGAATAAGATACTCTATTTTGGGCTTATTCTAATTGTAAATTATCTGAGGTAACCAATTGTATTCACTACCTAGTATATGAGAATTAACATGATAAAATTCAATTCCTTTTGCTAAACTGAAAAGAAAGTTCCTCACTTTTACAAGATTATTAAGGAATCCAAAAAATCTACCCATAAAATACATTTTCAGATTAAATGTCCATGCACTGGTATTTTTAAAAATGTCACATAGGTAAATCACACTAAATACACCCAAAAGGAAGAAAACAGATGAAGTCCAAGCTGTATCCAAATTGTAATTAGATCTAACTTGTTTCTTACCTGAGAGATTGTAGAAGAAATAAGAGACAGGAAAGTTTCACAGAATTGTTAAAGCCAGGTCCATATAATTGTCAAAGCTGGTTAATTGTTGCATAGAACAGGTTAGTTACTCAAAAATAATATATGCAAACACCCATTCCCCCATCCACCTCAGTAGTTAGTTTGAGGATTTAAATGTATAATCCCTGATGGAAACAGGAAGAGCTACACTGAACACTAGAATATACTTCTGTTTCAAGAGGTTCATGTGTTGACAGATTATTGGACACTCAGGTACAAACCATCAAAAGAAACAGAAGGCAAGCTCCCTGCCAAGGAATTATCAACATTTCTGAAATTTTATACCATGAAAACAAAAGGTAGATCCTGGGCTTTTGTAATAAAGAAGGTTCTTAGAAGACACATGCATGTGGTAACCTGGCAATAGGAGTCAACATGCCTGCCACAAGAAGTTGGAAGCTGTACTTTTTAGAGAAAACCTGCTTTGTTAGGTGATACATGTAGCAAAAATCTAACACCTCTCTAATGAAAGTCTTCTGGGCGGCCAGCTAAAACCGGATCCACGAATATAGATCTCTGTTGTTTGCAGGACCTGGGGCTGTTACCATTCTTCATACCTATACACACACTATTTTGGTAAAACCAGTTCAGTTTCTCTTGGAAAACTATCCCAGTAAATAAGGTGGGGTTGTTTTCAATCAGAGTTTCAGAAGGGCCCAGAAACCAGGACTCTACCCCAATCCAGCTGTGCCTTCCTCATGCAAAGGATACATCTTTTTTCAATCCAATTTGAGTAAGATTACTCTTACTTGCAATACAGAATCCAAATACTGCAGTATTTGGATAAAATACAATGTTCTGGATAAATGGTACTAAATGTTGAGCATTTTGCTATGTGCTCAGAATCAATTTCATCCAAATAAGATGCAAATCTTAGTGAAATGATGGCTAATCTGAAGATTTTTTTTTTCCCCCTTTAGAATGCATCTCACATTCTTTAAGGGAATATTATTGTCTGCCAAATTCTCCCCCTAGAAGACTAAAGTAAGTTTATAAACCCTAAGCACATGGATGGTAAATTTCTTAAGAATGGGAGCTATGTTTTAAACTTCCGTAACACAGGTATCTAATGTCTGCTCAACAGATTCCAAAGATCATTAGAAGGGAGCCAATGCCGATGGATATTTGGTGTCAGGAGCCAAGTGACTATTGCATATTCCCATGGATAACCAATACGCCAAAAAAACCATTTGGTTTTTAGTTTCAAAGAGGCTTCACAGAAGACTGAATTTTTAGGCATGCACACTTTGACTCAACAACCCAACCTACAGAAATATGCACAGTACAGTTGACTCAGGACTCTGCCAGGAGGGGTAAGGCCTGGGCTGAAATAAACTGCTAACCATTAGGTAAGGGGCTGTATAATCAGAGTAACAGCAAACAGGATCACATAAAACAGGCGTGAAAGTAGAAGGTGCGGGTAAGCCAAAGGGCAGCGGACCAGGAATCAGCGATCGACCAGAGTTAGAAGAGCCCCTGCTGGTCATTACCTGTGCTCTCCGCTAACCACCAACCTTACGAGAGCCTCAGCTTTTCAAATCCATAAAAATGGTTAGGCTGATCGAAATGGGGTGTCCTTAACTGGTGCAATCTGTGGCATTCCTCCCACCCCTCACCCCGGGAAGTGGGTTCAAAATTTGCTTTGTTCCCCCCTCCCCCCGGAACGTCTGAGAATGGTTTATTTTGCAGGAAAGGAAGCCCCTGGGGCCTTACGGGAGAGTCCCACCCGGCCGCCCCCGCAGCAGCTGCCGGGTCCTTACCCGATTCCCTTGGCCTTCAGAACCAGGAGTGTCCTCTGGGCGTACGGGCAGAACCTCATGCTGTAGACGCGGATCAGACCCTCGGGGACCGGTCCCGGGGGCGCGCTTCCTGCGGGGGAGACGCTGAGGCGCTCACCGCCGGGAAAGCGGCGGGGACCCCCATCTTCCCGCCATCCCAGGAACAGGCCGCCGAGGGGTCGCGCGCGCTACGGCCCCGGCCCGATCCCCGCGGGTGGGGGACCCCCCAGGTGGCTCCGGAGCAGCCACACCAGGACACGCGACTGTGAGTCGCCGAGCTTCCCCCCGCCTCTCGCGCCCGGCCGGCCTCACCCTTCGCCAGGCTCCTGGCCGACCGTCCCGACATCGCGGCGAACACAGACGGATCTTCCTATCCGGGTTTGCAGGCGATTCAGGAAGTGGGTCGCCCCTCCCTCCGTCCTTTCTTCCTTCCCTCCTCCTCTCCGAAGGGCCTGCAGCGGTCCGCGGTCCTCTCGGCGGGGGCTGTGTACCCCCGCCCCGCGTCGGCCCCGGCGCTTAAAGAAAAAACCGGCGCGCGGCGACTCCGGTGGGCGGCCTTGGCCGCAGCGCCCAGGCTCCCTCTCCCGCTGTCTGCCAGGAGGCACGCGCCGAGGGCCTGCAGGGAAATCGCCGCTGAGACGCCCACCCCACGCGCCCACCTCTGGCCGGCAGTCCCGGTTTTGCCTCGCTGGCGCTAGAACACCGCGGCTGCTGCTCGTGCCAGAGAGTACTGTGCCGGCCGAGAGAGGCGCCCACGTCCAGGGGAAGCTCGCACCCAGGCCATGCCCCCTCCCAGAAGGATGGTGGTCTTCAGGCTGGCCTCCAGGCGGGTCCAACCCTCACCCGCACCCAGACCCTGATCCTCCCACGCCCCGCACCCGCTGCTCTCACGTGGCACCCCCCTGGTTGCAGTTCTCCTTCCGCCCCAAAGCGCCCCTGACTTCAGGGCTAGGAACCCCGGGCCCAGAGCTCGCTCACAGCTCACAGTTCAGAACTTACTCTGCAAAGATACCTGTTCACGGGCCCGGTGCCAGGTCGCCCAGCCATCTGCACGGCTTTTTCCTTTCCTTGGCAATATTAGCTTAGTATGACTACTGGGGAAGGGAGGGGACATTGTTCCTTCTGTCACCAGTAGGACACATCCTTTTAATTTTAACCCAAAGAAAACAGCACAAATGTGGCTATTACTAACAGAATGATAGTGCCACTTTCAAAAATCTGTTAGGTTTGGATTTTGAAGCCGAGTAGGGACACAGGCTCAGAGTCCCGCAAGCTCAGTGCATTTATTATTTTTTTTTTAAAGATTTTATTTATTTATTTGACAGAGAGATCACAAGTAGGCAGAGAGGCAGTCAGAGAAGGGGAAAGCAGGCTCCCCGCCGAGCAGAGAGCCCAATGCAGGGTTCAATCCCAGGACCCTGAGACCATGACCTGAGCTAAAGGCAGAGGCTTTAACCCAGGTGCTCCCAAGCTCAGTGCATTTAGACTGTAGATCTATGAAAAGTGTTTGGCTAGAGCCACTGCTGAAACAGTCCCTTAACTGAAGGGGGTAGAGAAAAGGCTCCAGGGCACACGGTACAGACACAGGAAAGGGAGTCAGTGTTTTGCTCCTCTGCCTAGATTTGGAAAGCCAGTCAGTAACTCCTATGCCATTGATTTGCTCAGGGTATTGGTGTCTGTTTTTATTTTGATTAGTTCTGTTATGGGAGAGGCAGAGAATGAGGTGGTAAGTGCACCCATCTTGCAGCCTACCTGCCTGGGTTTGATCCTGACTCAACCACTGTATTAATTTGCAAGGGTTAGGTTAACAAAGTATCACAAATCC